>BLKR01006121.1:0-64495 GCA_011170035.1 Teleogryllus occipitalis
TAATGTTAACTATGTTAATAATGTTGATAATGTTTATTACGTTAATAATGTTAATAATTGAGTAGCGTTTTCCATTTAATTGGAATATGTTATGAGGCAACGGGCGGCCATCGTATATTCATTTCTACACAATGAGTGGTTGCAATTAACTATACAACCTTCAGGGGGTAGCTAAAGTCCTCACCTATCACAAAATAATGAATGACCTTCAACAACGGCAGTGTATAGACCCAAAGTTTCAGTTTAAGAAACTTCTACAGACTGAGAAGAGGGGCAGTGTGGCTTGATAAATATAAGGGATAAATAAGTCTTAAGAGCTACTTCCCAGATGGTAAATAAGCTTTAAAATGTTCATCAAGGGAGAATTAAGAAAATATGTTCCCCGTTGGCGCAGCGTAGGCATAAGATTTTCAGTTGAAATTCGCTATGTCTATGTTCTAATAAAATCCATTGTTTACGTTTGTCATTCATGTCCTCATTTCAAGGTTTCAAGAAGTTCAAATCTCACAGGATTTTTGGAGCATCAACCTACATTAGAATCTAAGGTGTATGTGCGATTACGTAGCTTTTTCTTACGCTGCAAGGCGGAGCCTATCCAATCATATATTCGAAAAAAGAAAAACGCATGCGCAGTACGTGTGCTCGCGAGATGAATTAAGCTAAGTTACTATGATCAGCTGTATTTCACGAAGGCTGGCCTTTCGGTATACAGCTAATTTTATGAGGACCGTTTCGAGAGCTAGTGCTAGCAACATGAACTAAAGGTTCTATGGTGTTGTGACCTTGAGCCCATTAGACGCCCCCTCCTCCATTCGTTCGTTTGCAGTTTAACTTGTAAATGGCTTCCACGCTTCCTTTTGTGATATCCTCGTCCCACGAAAATATAGTGCACCATGCGAAAAAATTGAAATTATGAAGTGAAGTGCTACGTGCTCTTATGTAAAAAATATTTTTTATAAACATTACATTGAATTTACTTTTTGTGTGATAAGTATTATCTTTATTTTAAAACCGAGTCTTGAGTGTGAGATGCGTGCTGGTTAACGTGTTTCCGGCCCTTATTCTGAAAGGTGGCGAAATGTATTTAAATTCGTTGCAGTTTTCTTTTACTGAACATGAGATCATGTTAAGAGATTTTTTCCACATCCGTAATTAAATTTCAATATTTCTCAGATTCGCGTACGTGTCTATACCTCAGCGAAACTCTTAAGACTTCTGCATAATGATGTCTTCATGGGTGGCATAAACACTTTACGAAGAGGCGTGAATGAACAGCTGTCGCGGCGGAGGGATACTTCTCTGAATTACATGTGATGTTCACTTGCCTAGCGAACTGTCATTTTGGCTCTTCGTAGGCGGATTCTTCTATATCCTCGAGATCGTTTGTAGCCTGCGACGTACTACTCGCGCACCTTTTCTTGAACGATGACCTTGCTTCCCCCTCCCTGGAGCCATAAACAGCTGAAGGCAAAAGATCGCAGCGAGCACTGATGACAACATTCCCAACATTAAAACTTCATTGGCGCGAAACAGAAGCTAGTCAAAGCTAGTTGCTTTCATAGTCGAGAACTTCTGTTCAGCTTTATTACCATTATCTAAAGAAATGTCTGAGGCAGGTCCAGGACCTTCAAGGAAGGCACCTAAAACTCCTATCTACTGTCCCTGCTGTTGCCTACCCAGAGCGATGACCTGGCCGCACACATAGCGGGTTTGACTTTCATCTACCAAAGGTTGGCATTACTGAAAATACTCTAGTGGCTGTCTTTGTAACTAATACCCCCACTCCGCCCGCATTTCGTCAATCTATCGTTCAAGAAAAGTTGCGCGAGTGGTACTCACGCCACGGGCACTCACACATACACCAACTCAGCTTCGGAATGACAAACCTCTTGTTGAAATCTAAGACGCTTAAGGAGTGACACACCGGGAGCGGTAGCTCAGTGCATCAACTGATGTCACTGCAGCGCCTCTGACCGGGAGGTCCTAGGTTCCCACTCCCCACGGCGGTAGGATTTTCGACACAAGCTCTTCAGCAAGGTCGAATTCAGTCGCTGTCTGGAGGAGAATTCTAGCGGCCGGCTGCTTTGATCGGTAGTTTTCCGTGGTTTCTCCGATCAACACCAGGCGAATGCCGGAGCAGTACCCTACCACCGACCGCGCGCGATCTTTCCTTCCTCTTCCCTGTCCTATCCTCTCCCTTTATACACACACTTACACTAACACTAACATGCACTACACTACCACATATTCCGGGAGGCCGGTTGGGAGTTTAGAACTTGTCCCGCTGGTGGGAGAGTCCTGGTTAGGGGGATACCCCGTTAGCCGACGGAAGGTCGGCTCCGGATCTCGCCATCCAGCGGAGGAAGCTCACCGCCATTTCCCGAGAAAAAACATGCACTACACTAACGGGACTAATGACCAAAGTAGTTGACGCGCCCGGAAACACTCAAATCAATCAATTAAGGAGTGACAAGTGACAGTGGGCCGCTAGAAGTGCGATAAAATGGCAGTGCCGTTAATACAATTCGTTACTTTACACTCAGCGTCATTTTGATAAACGCCAATTAATAATAATACGTTAATCTGCGCTGGAGCCTACCCAGAAATAATTATCACGCTAGGCTACTGTGTATTTGTGTATATCTGACATTTTAATGGGCCACGCACGTGGCAGGGAAGTTTTTTTAGCATCAACCTACAATAGAACGTATAGTGTACGTGTATTTATGGGACATTTGAATGGGCCACACGCGTGGCAGGGTAGAGTGCGCTTTCGGGGCAGGCCAGTCCCAGGAAGCAGCCACTGGGACGGGGAGTCTCGGAGTATGACGTCGCCCGGTTTACATATGAGTCTGCGCGCTCCAGAGTGACAGATTTGGAGAGCGAAAGGTGAAGTGCATAAGCGAGAGAGTTATGAGTAATTAGTATTGTAAAATGGATAAGGCTCCACCATTTTTACTTTCTCGTATACATACGTAGTATATACGAGAGTAATACTAATACGTAATACGAGAGTAAAAATATGCGTAGTATAGAGAAAGTTATGTAATGCTGCGAAAAATGATGTATCATTTTCAGGATATCAAAGTGTAATTTTCGCTCTATAATGCAGAATCATGGGAAAAGTAATATGCTGTAGGAATATTGTTCATAATACTTTTACTTTTCGAGAAATTTAATCATATTTCATTTTTTAAATGAAACATATTTTTCTCATCAGCAGTGAATAGATCATAAAAAGAGGAATACAATGGTGTATTATGTGTTAGTAGTTTGATAGAAATTGTTGTATAAAATTAGAGTTTCTTTAATGTGATTTTAAATTAAACGGACAATATTTCCTTTAGCAGTCCTTTGCAACTGCTGCTTTTGGGGAAGATGACCTTCGGAGCGCCGAGACTTACAGGACGAGGGGAGACTGAGAGGGATGGCAAAGCAAGAAGTCTTGGCTCGAAAGATATAGGAACAACAATATTAACAATCAGAATGAAAGATTTTTTCCATTGACTCAGCAGAATTGATCATTTCTTTCACTGACTAAAATTCCAAAACATCGATCATTAATATGAACGATATAAAGAATTTGGTATTGAAAGGAAGATACTACTACGAAAGGTCATTTTCAAACTTAACGAGAATTGAGCTCGATGTGTAATGGCTGTAAGGACAAGACAGCCTGCATTTTAAAACACTTCAAACAAAAGCAAAGGAAATGAGTGGTTGAAAATTTTTCACTAAATTATCTCCAGAACATCAGTTTATAAAAAGAGAGACTTTTGTTATTATTGCCATTACAAAACTTCTTTTATGTTTGTTTTGTAAATTTACTAAAATAAAATAAGACGTAGATAACATTAAAAAAACATAATAAAAATATATACGTAAATTATTTACTAAGCTCTGTGTCCCCCCCTTGAAGCAATTCATACGTGCAGTCGTGTGTGCAAAGGCCACTGAACTGACTGCAATCATTTGTGACGCTATACGCCATCGATGCATTTGAATTTCACCCACAAGGAGATGTTAAATTTTGATGAATCGATGGAAAAAAATAGTTCATTCTCATCATTAATACTGGTTGTTCCTGTGCCAGTCCTGACAAGTCCATGGATTGCTGTAGTAACACCACTATCCCCCCATTGCCACACCGCTCTCTTCTCTCTCCCTGCAACAGTCTCTGCGCCTCGAAGGTCAGCTTCCCCAACGTGACATTCGCAAGGGCTGCTTCAGGAAATATTGTCCGTTTACAGTGGCTCTCAAAACTGATCGTACACTATACAAGAAAATACAAACTGACATAGAAAAAAATATTTATTATAGAATTGTGAGGTACAAAACAAATGCAAGTATTAAGGTGAACATTCTTCACTCATACATTACAAAAATATCTTTAACTAAGTGAATAAGTAATAAATAATAGTCGCCGTCAGGACTCGAACCTAGGACCTCCCGGTCAGAGGCGCTGCAGTGACATCAGTTGATGCATTGAGCTACCGCTCCCAGTAGCAATATTTTAATTTTATTTATATACTTTATTACTTGTTACTAGGGTTGCCAAGCGTCCTCCATTTGAGAAGATAGTCCTCTATTGACGTCAGCCATCCTCCTTTATATTTTAAATGTCCTCGTTTTAGTAAATTTTTGACATTTGTTGTCATTTATTTTATCACATGACTAACAACTGCTACGTTGTATCGTTTAATGTTTAATGTAGAAGAGCAAACACGAATAACCTTTTTCTGAACGCTGCCAAACGCACATCCCACACGCATGCATAATTGTGTCTCTATCTAGTGACTAAAATAAAAAAGAGACGCTCGAACCATCTTCATCTGCATTTTGTGAACGAATCTATTAACAGGAATCGCAAATGGAGAGATGAACGCAATAGAGCTGATGTTAGTCTAAATTAAATATTTATAGAAAGAAATGTGTTGATGCATTCTTTTTTGTTTTTTGTTGTTGTTTTTTTTTTTGCTTATTGATTGTCCTCTCTTTTACATGAACATTGTTGGCAACCCTACTTATTAATTTATTTCATGTTTATCTTATTTTAAATTTTTGCCTTTTATAATATTTTTGTCAAGGGGAAGAAATATGTTTGAATGCCATTCTGTCTGCCTGTTTTCGTTTTGTGTGGTTTAATTAAATGATTGTGTTATTTGTATGCAGAACTAATGCGAAATAAATTAACAAGTCTCTATGTAGCCTAGAACATCCCTTATATTTATTATATCACTCTTACGCCCGAACAGCTCTTTTAAGAGACAAGAATCTTTTTTTCTAACTTGAACATAGGAAGTGAATGCCAATATTGCACTCTTAAATAAACACGCATACCCTGTCAAAATCCATCGATTCAAAATATTTAATTTTATTCTCAATTAATTTGTTCAAATGTTATAAATGTATTTCATTTATAAAATTGTAAATGAAAATTAATATCACTAAATTGGAGGCAACAACTGTCAAATGATATTTTCCAAAATACTATCAGGGCCAGAAATCCAGTGATATACCGCCACCCGGAGAAAGTTCAGCCTTTACTTTTATATTCCCGCCAGTTTCTCTGGAGGCAGTGCCCGCGAACTCTAGTATGCTAGTTACCTTGCTCTCGACCTTGAATGTCTGGCTTAGTTTTCGCTGCGCTGAATTGAAACTCCTGCCCGTAGGACCGCTTGTTCCCTCGGCGGACTATCTCTCACAAATCAGGCAGGACTGCCCGAACCCAGAGACTATTTGCATAGTGGAACGTGTAGAATTTTGGTATTTTCTTCAGCAACTCCCAGTGCCTGACGGCAGCTATTTTTTCACGGCACATAGAACTGAATATCTAAGTAAAGAAAAAATGAAGCCAGATTTCGACCCGCACAATTGAAAGGTCCCTTGTGAGAGCCCACTGGTTTTAACAATATTAAAATGGATTTCATTATGCTTACACCACTTCTTGTGTGTCTAAATAATAAGCAATGGAATGCTCGATTATTAAACAAGTTCAACAAACAATAGTTGTATAAGTGTAAAATCAGTATAATAATTTACAACACGATTAAAAAGTTGAAATTAACAGGCACAACCTTTGGCCGCATTTTCGTGGCCATCCTTAGATATTCTAAAAAAGAGAATCATAGCACATAAAAATAACTAGCCACTGCAAGGGACTTGTATCATACGTTTATAGATAGGGATGTAGTTTATACGTGTCGGTATTCAAGTAAATGGTATTGGGTGTTCTAATAATAAAAGCATTTCGAGATAACCATCCGGAATTAATTATTTTCCCTATCTAAAACTTAAATTTCATCGCATCGCATTTTGTGTCGAGAAGGTATTTGGATATAACATTATGTTTATCATTGCCTAATTTAAGTTTATGTATGTGCTTATGAAACCTGGAACTCGGAGTTATTTTATTTGTTACAATTCTAAGCCCACTGACAAGCCAGACTATTACTTTTTGACTCCTTTTGACATCATGCCCATATTTTTAGACGTTTTCATTTCTCATTGTTAAAACGCCTGAGGATGCCCACAAAACTGCGAACGGAACGTCGCGCCTGTCACGTTTAACATTGTTACTGATTGTACTGATTTTATACACTTATACTACTGTCTATTGAACTTTGGCGAATCTTGCATCAAAAACAATCTATCTGCACATCGCTAACCGGTAACTCACACTGGCACACACACTTGCTAGCACTAGACCAAGATACACAACAAAGGAGACAACGAACAAATGACGGAAGATGAGCATTTATTTTGCTTATGATTTGTTTCTATTAATTCTATCGATGTGTACAAAAATTGAGCGCTCATAGTACAAAACTATTTAATAATATCTAGCGATAACAATTTGCGGCCTACTACCTTTCATTTAAAGCAAAAATCAAGAAATTTAGTTGAGTAAAAAGCTCAATTTTTTTTCAAAATGAAAACACTCAGCGTTTTAAGTACACTGTTTTATACACAATCGTAAATAATATATAGATATATGTTTTTCATATTCCTTAGAGAAATATGCAATAACATTTCGTGAAACGTATTCGCTAATTTCTTGAATGTCCTGTCAAAACGAGAAAAAAAACTGCGGCTTCTTCCTCTGGCAAGACATCGTTAGGGGCACAAATTACGTGAGGTCTTTAGGGGGGAGGGTGTGAAGCGAATGTCACCTAATCTTACGTAGGAGAGAGGAGGGGGGTCTCGGCAAATATCACGTAATTTTTCGCTAAAAACAGGGTTAAATTGCGAGAAAACTAAGACAATTTCAGTAAAACACTTTCTGTACTAAAATATGGCTATATCTTGCACAACAATTTTTATCTCGGTTATGTGAATGCTACAATAAGTAGCATAGTTTACGGTGAAAAAGAATCTAACAAAAATTACCAACATTTTTATCATTAATGAGATAATCTCATTATCTGTATTTTTACAGAAATGTTAAAGAAAAATTACCGAGCGTTTCTAGAAGTGCAATAATATTCGTTGTAATTCAGTCACTCTATTTTCTAAATACTAGTTATATCTATTTTTAAATAAATATAATTTAGAAAATTATTTTTTAAAAATAAATCATAATGCAATCAATCACAAATTAACGTATTTACATAAAAAATACGCATTTTTAACGTGAGATTAGAAGGGGGAGGGGTCGAGCCGAATAGTACATCTCACCAAGGGGGGAAGGGGAGTCGAAAAATCGCCAAAATCGCCTCACGTAATTTATGGGAGGGCCCTTATACTTGGGTTTTTCTAACGTGGCGGTTGAGGGTAGTATCTCCAAGATGGAAATCGGCACGACTTTTTGAGTCATTCTCAGTCCTGCCGCAAGACTCGCTTGATGTGCAACACTGCTTGATGCGGTCGCGATTATGCGACATCTTGAATTGAATGAATTGAATTGAATTGATGCCTTATTTTACGTGGCGAGACTCAGGTAATGAGGTCTGCTCTTCCGTCTGACCACGCAAATTTGGCCACGCTCCTTTTACCAACTAGGGGGGGGAGAAGGAATTACTTGGGCGACGAAACAGGCAATTTGATTTAGCTCAGAGGCTTCATTTAGGCTTGAGGATCTTTTACATGCAGTATATCTATTAACATGGGACAGTTATCTTTACTTCCCTTCCGAAAGAAGGCGTACGAAGGATTTTTTCGCCCTTAAAATCGGGTTTGAACCCGGGAACCTGGGTAAAACAGTCCGATACGCTAACTACGCTAACACCACCGCCACGTCTCGCGGCAGGACCAAGAAAGACGCAAAAAGCCGTGCCGAATTCCATGTTGGAGATACTACCCTCCGCCGGCACGTTAGAAAAACCCATCGCGAGCTGACACACGCGCGCTGGCGTCGCCACCCTTGCCCGCCGCGTCGCGTCCGTCCGTCCTCCCGCCTGCCGGCCGCCGCCGCCGTCGCCGCCGGGGCTACACCGCGCCGCGCGGTTCGCGCCGGAGCCGAGGAGCGCCGACGGCGGCCGAGCCTCCCCGAGCGGCGGGCGGCGCGGCCGGCCCGCGGGCGGGCGCTCGCGCGGGCCCGCAGTCGGCGCCGGTCTCCGCTCAGTCGAGCGCGCGAGCAAGGCGAGAGACGAGAGACGCCCGGACGAGGCGCGAGCAGCGAGCGGCCAGCGACGCGGCGACCGCGGACGAGCCAACCAGCGACTCGGCCGACCCTCCCCTGCGCGGACCCCTCCGGCACGCCCACACCTCCAGGCCGGGCCCTTGGCGCCCTTCGGCGGCCCCCATGGCGCGCGTTCACCCGCCGCCCTGCGACGACACGTGAGCTCCGCGGCAGAAGACATGTGATGCTGCGCGCACAGTGAGACTTTCCCGAGCGCTACGGCGTTCGCCCTGCAGTAGACGATTCGGACGAGTGCTTGCCTAGGGCTTCCCGTCCAGTTCGATTGGCGAAACTGTGGTTCTACCAGTGGATTCTTAGTGTTGTCGGTGGACTCTCGTACGTTAAAGTAGAGTAACGATTTGTGTGTCTTCGAGCAACGTGTTACGTATACATATATACAAAAAGCTTCTTTAGTGGTATTCGGTATTTTAATATTAAATCTATATATATCTAACATTCAACAAGTTATATCTATCGTATATTTAAGCGTAAACTACGTTTTTTCTTGCTAGTATATTTTGTAGGAAAAAATCGGTAATAGTGTAGAAAATTAACGGCACTATAACCTCATATCAACGAGTATACTCCACGTAAATTCCACGTGCGCGTTGTATCTAGAAACGAAAGCGTCCTTTTGCTTGTCGTGTTTGGGGGTAGAGTTGGTTGTTTGGCCGTGTCTACCGGGAGCCGGGGGTTGCTCGGGCGGTGTCGGGAGGACGCGATACGGCGTCCTCCGTGAGGACGCAGCAGCCGGAGGCGTTCTAAGCCTCGTGGGTCGGGGACGATGAAGCTGGCTGCCCGTCGCAGGCCGTCCTCGTCCTCGCCGTCGTCGTCCCTCGCCTTCGCGCCGCGCCTCCGCCCTCTTCCTCGCCCCCGTCCTCGCCAGCGCGTCCTCACGCTCGCCCACTGAGCGTCGCGCCGTTTCCTTGGCTTGCGGTGTCTCGGAGGTTTCGCCGCGATGGCGACAGACGCCCCGCCGCTCGCCGATAGCGCGGCGGTCCCGCTGGAGTGCGGTCCGCCGCCGCCGACGCCGGCGACGCCGCCGTCGCGACGTCCGCGTTCCCCGCGGCGCGCCGCCCGCCCGCCCAAGGGCCGGCTAGCTCGCGCGTGGTCCGCGCTCACCGCCGCCGCCGCCTCCACCGCCACCACCAAACCCGGCGGCGCCAACCCGACGGCGTCCGGCGGGGGCCTGCTCAACCTGGTGATGTGCGGGCTGTGTGTGCTCAGCCTGTCCGCCAGCTCGTACTTCTCGTACCGCGAAGCCCTGCTGGAGGGCCGCCTGCACACCCTGGAGACGCAGTTCGCGCACATGAAGTCGGCCCTCGCCGAGGACATCACGCTGGCCCGCGTGCGCCGACACCTCAAGGAACAGGCCGCCGCGGCCGCCGCCGTCGTGAACGCGGCCGCCTCGCCCGCCGGGGGAGACCCGCTGGGCCTGCAGCCGCTGGCGCGCGCCACCAGGGACATCACGGAGTGCGTCTGCCCGCCAGGTGAGCCACGCCCCCTCTTTATCACGTCCTGCGTGTGTGTTCGTTTTTTTAATTGGTTATTTAAGGTCGCATCAACATCTAGGTCATTAGCGACCACTATTGCTGTTAACGGTATGGTAACTGAGGATGAGCCGACCTGGATGGCCGAGGTGGCTGAGAGCCACCGACTCCGCGCTTCGGTCCGAAGGGTCGCGGGTTCGAGTCCCGCCTTGGGCATGGCTGTTTGTCCCTTGACTTTATGTGTGTTGTCGCGGAGGGCCTCGCGTTCTGCTGACCCCAGATCAGAGGAGCCCGCAAGTGTTTGTCTAGTGTATGGTCGAATATGCGTCCCTTCGGGACGTAAAGGGCAACCGGCTGTCGGCTGGATAAAAGCCCTAGGAAAAAAAAACTATGAGGATGAAACGATATGGTGATGATAGGGGTGAAAGGGCGAACACAAATACAACCATGCCCGAGGCGGGACTCGAACCCGCGACCCTTCGGTCTGAGATCTCTACGACACTACTGCCTTAGCGACCGGGCCGACCCTGCGTTTGTTGTGGTAGGGTTTTGTGCGTGGGACGTGTAGTAGTGTAAGGGCGACGGTGACGTCCATCAACTTCACGCCGTTGTGTCGAAGCAAACAGACCTCCGGTTTTACATCTTTCTATTCCGAGGTTCGAATTCCGGATGCTCAAAGTGAAATTATTTGTCAGACTGAGTTTACTGGTATTCTCTATTTGTATAGATTTCTTAATTCATATTCTCTTTTTTATGATCGTTGTGTTAAGTCCCGTACCGGACGTAAAATTTTCAGAGATAGGCCAATGCCGTAGCGACAAACGGAACAACGCGCCTCCTTTCGATTTCCCGGAACCGAAATTTGAATCCCGGAAACTTAAAGTGGAATTAGAAGACGAGAGTTATTTTGCGGTATTTTTCGCTGATATTCTCTCTTTTTCTCCACTTGTCAATCGTTCATTGTATCATTGTTATTCACTCATTACTACATTCAGCATCCCAAATTCACAGCTTGTCTGCCCCATTTTCCCTCAAAAATTTTACGATCGTATATTTGTATAATGAGAAGTCTTATTCTAGATACGGAATGGTGGACACGTAACTTTTAATTTGTTATATTATTTTAGTTATTTTGTATTGATTGGTGTGGCGTTTTTTACTTTATTAGAACGTAAGGTTTTGGGTTATCTTCAAATTGGTAAGAGTTCTCCAATGCATTGAAGACTATTATCACAGGACTGACGTACAGGATCGCCCATATTAGATTAAATCCTAGAGGAAAAATGGAAGGTGATGACATAGGTATACGTATTTGAGTATCGTCCACTTTCTTTCGTGGAATTTTCGGTTTGCAAAAACGTCGTAGCGTCGATGCGTATATCACATATTATTTCAGTCTCCAGAACTGTGGTTCAAATCCCGTGCTCTGCCAGTGGAATTTGCGGTAAGAATTGGTACGTGTCATGTTTCGCTGATACTCATGTTGTTTCTCTTCCTTAATTCATTCATCACCTTATAAAGATGAATGAATTATATTGAAATTCGGCAAATATTCGCTTCGAGAATGTGTGTACGGTGAAGTTACCTAGCCCTGTTTTCAGGGGTGGGTGGTAAAGAATATGGAGAAAGCCATGAACTTACGTCATATTCACATTAGTTTCTACCGATTGTAAATGGTTGCCAGGGTGTTGCAGTGTTACAAATACTGGTTCTATGCAGGTATAATTTCGATGTCTTATTGATTCGAGTATTACGAACACTTTTAATGAATGATCCCAAAACTTCCCGTTGCTTCCATTGTTTTTGTTGTCTTTCCTTCACTTATTTAAAGTTTCTTTTCCACTACTGTGGTCACATAGCGATTGCTGTAATTTAAAATAAATTGTATACCTTTGGGGTAGCGGCAGCAGAACACGCATACGGACACACACTCAAACAACCATGCCGGGGCGAGTTTCGAACCCGCAACCCTTCAAACTACGGCTCTTCAACCAGAGTGACCTCGGATGTCCAGGGCGTTCAATTAAATGTGTTACAAAAAAATTTACAAAATATACCCAATGAAAATAATTTCCTTTTCAACGACGTTCGCGACGTAACGTAAGAAAATTTGTTCTTACTTTTCTACTGCCCAGTCCAGTATTGTATCACGTAAGTTTCTAGAAATTTTCATTCATTTGTTACGTCATGACGTTACACGCGATAAGAAATTTTTAATAAATCAATGTACTAATTAATTTTAAACAGAAAATGTGTTACGTTATTGCTATTTTTGCAGAGTTTTATATCTGTTTTTTTTTATCTCGTAAATAGAAGTACTACGTATGTTTACTAATTTGATTGATGGAGTAATTTAGTGTGTCCACCATAATATTTCGTTGCTCTAATTTTGCTTCGAGCTTTCCATGTTCTGCAAAATATTAATTTACAATATATTTCTAATTGATAAAGAGGTATCATATACAAAGTATGAATTGACTGGGACGTGAAGTATATGAAAATTATCGCGTATCTATGTTCCAATTTTGTCGTGCAATAAAATATTGAAGTCATGCCATTTGTGTGATGTTACTATGGAACCTACATTTTCTAAAATGTATTTTCAAGTATTAAGAAATACATAGTTATGATGAGATTAATTTAATGCTCGAGTTCGTGTTACTCTTCTTCGTCTTGCGTACAAATTTCCACGTATCTCTCCGACTTTCAAATACGTTCGTTATTCGACAGTATGTTGCAAAAGCATTTGGCAGTTCTCACCGCTATGAATCTGCAAATTATTTGCTTTTGTTTTGGAAATTTTCAATGTGAGGATATCAACTCTCAAGTATATTTCTCGTAAAGTGCGCTACTTTGACTGTTGCAACCGTCGCAAACTTGTTAGAGAGGAGAAACCTGAGATAGACGTATTTCATTATGCAATGGGAAGGAAAGGCACATCATACTCAGTGGCCATTCCTTAATAAAGAAATAATAGTAGCGCAGAGAAAGAGGAAATATAGCAAACAAATTATATGGTTAAGACCATTGCAAGGTTTTCGACTGAGAGAGAACGATTGTTTAACTTTGTGAAATTTACAGTGGATCAATGATTCGAGGATATCAAATTTTTGCTAATTTTGTGTGAAGTTGCTGTTGACCATGTTGTTGATAGGCGACCTAAAATAAATCAAATCAAATAATATAATTTTTTTCATATAAAATTATACTAATTGTACAACTTAATCTGAAAGTGACCGTTGTCATTTTGTAACTTTTCAACTTCAAAATATTATTTTACTGAACACTGTAATAGTCGTTTTTAAGTACACGTAATATTACTTTAATTAGTTTTGGTGTCACGAAATCGACTTCTTGGGATATTGAACTAACCGTTAATAAAAGTTAAAACGGACTATAAATACTTGTGCTAAGCATAGTTTGAAGAAATCGACCAAAGAAGATTATATTGAATACCTGGCCATGACGAGTATATTTTCACATAAATAGTTTGTAGTTTTTACAAAGCAATATAAGTAGAATTTGAAATAATTGTGAATTAAAATTTAAAATATAATGAAGTATCGTGTAACTAAATATAAATCGGCATTACGAATGAACATTTTTATAAAATATTTACTACAGTATGTTAACATAGTTTTCGATATTTCATCATGGAGAGGTTGAGGGAGCATAGTCGATGCGAGGTTCAACAGACATTCTGAATTAATTACCTGAATTATTAATGGTTTTCTGGGAACTTTCAAAAATAAAAAACCTTCACAAATCTTCAATAATTAGAGTTATTTAATTCATCAATATAAGGCAAAATCATTAAAGTAATTGCCTTCCTTTTAAACCACTGCAAATTTAGGCAAAGACTATTTGCATCGAATATATATCGAGAGCATGTAAGGTATAATTCAGGGGAGGAAAAAGTTTCTTCATTTTCTCGCATCAAATGTATTATTACACTCCTCATCGTTTTGACTTTCGTTGAAGTTGTTTACTAGCACCTTCACATACAAGAACTGGCTGTGCCGCGTGGTGGGCTGGGCAACCATCTACGCCCGCATTTCTGAATCGTAAGTGGGGCCTGCGTAGAACCATAAAATCCGGAGAGCTAGCTACGTGTCCTTCGGCTTCTTGCTCATTCATATGCAACCCACAACATCGTATTTCGCGGCTACTGGAATTCACACTCTCTGATGATCTATGTATCTGCCAGTCTGCCTGCATCTGCTAGTCTGATTAATGTTTGCTTGTCTCCTCGGACTTTTTTTGCATATCATAGTTTTGCGATTGCAATTAAAGATTCAGTTCAGTCCTTTCTTGACGTCATATTAATGTAACGAATGCGTTACTCATTTCTGAATGTTGGCGAGTGGAAGTGCTTCAGGGAGTTCGTCTTAACCTTTCCTAAGCAGCTACTTGTAGTCGTGATTTTCCTTTACTTCCGCAGTATGAAAGATGGTAGGGTGATAATATTGAGTAAATAACGGTATTAGATGAATGTTAAGGGATGAGATGATTTTAGTGTGGGATACGTGGAGGCCACAATAAAGCCAAAATTTCCATATAAAAATGATGGAAACTTCCAAACCCTTACACGGGACTCGAACTCGCAGTGTAGGACTGCTTTGCATCGCCAAATCGCTTCAACGCCACGTCAACGGTCGCCTATTGCAGGAAGTGGGGTAAAGTCGTGTGCTTTTTTTCCATGAGAGTTCTATTTTTTAGTATCGTGGATACGGAATCGCAATAAAATGTTCCACTTCATTCTCTTATTTATTTTATATCTTTGTATTATTGCTTAGGGAATAAGTCTGTTTGTGAATGAAAAACAAACGTATGTGTTTGTTCCTCGGAATATAAGTTCATTACAGCTCCCAGGGAAGAGGGTCTTTTCGCGGTCCTTTTTTCGTCTCCTTTTTTTTCAGGGCGTTAATAGAAGCGAGAGGAAATTTTCGCGCGTAGTTGCTTTCGGTGTTTCCTCTGCTAAGCAGAATGAATGACTTGCATGGCGTGAAACGCTGGCATTATCCGGCTAGTTACGAGCGTCCCGCGGTTCGTGCTGGGATCTCACTAGCGCGGAAGGAAGAAGAGACGGGATTGCAGCCGCCCCCTCCGCCGCCCCCGCCGCCTCCTCCGCCGCCCCCGCCGCCTCCTCCTCCTCCGCCGCCGCCCCCTCCGCCGCCGCCCCCGCCGTCCCACCGTCCCCGCCGCCCCCGCCGCTGCCCCCGCCGCTGCCCCCGCCGCTGCCCCCGCCGCTGCCCCCGCCGCTGCCCCCGCCGTCGCCCCCGCCGCCGTCGCCGCCACAGTGGCATCCTTTGCCTTCAATCCCAGACGCTGCAGTCCGCTCGGTGGATTGCCGTCGTGTCACTCCCGCTTCCAGCGACAGACGTGCCGCTCACGCCCTCGCTACTTTTAGCACCCACGCCTCTCTGGCTGCATATACACCCTTACGCAGCTTTTCCCATTGGCCTTCGCGCAATCCCCCCATTCCCTCACGTTGCTGACACCACGCACGTTCGTTTAGTGTTATTCTCACCACACTCGTCCACACCACAAAGCAGTGCCACGGGCCAGGAGGTCTTAAGTTCGAGACCCGACTGCGGCAGGATTTTCGACACTTATCTTGTTAGCTAGGTATAATTTAGTTGCTGTGTAGAGGAAAATTCTAGCGGCCGGCTGTTTTCCGTGGTTTCTCCGATCAACATCAGGCGAATGCCGGATCAGTACCCTAACAAACGGGCCACGGACCGCGCTCGATCTTTCCTTCCTCTTTCTCATGTGTTCACCCCTTACTTACAGACTTACACAAGCCGGGAAACCACTTCCCTGGACCAGACACCAATGTCACTATTCTTTTTCCCAGGCATTATCATTCTCACGTCCTCTCCCAGTATGACCTCTCACGTTCCCACGTAATTAACAAGTCTCTCGTTCCGTCGTAATTGGCGCCACCATTGACCCAATGCCAATACCACTTCTCAAATACTCGCGTAATTATCACCGCCGACGTTCTCCTGTCATGACTTAACGTAGTCACCATTCATGACCTCTGCCATATTCGCCCTTCACATTCTCATATAATTCTCACTCCACACCAACTAGCACTACCGTTACTATTTCACTGTCATCGCCCTTATTATCACGTCTTTCTTACCTCCTACATCCTCAGCGACTCTGACACCCAGTTTGTCACCACCACATCATCACATTTGTGATGATTTGTGACCACTTGACTATTTCCTCTATCACCGGCCCGCTTGACCAGTGTCCTGATATAGCATTTCTATGACTCGCGATCACTCTAGTCTTTCCAGCAAAAACACGCCCATTTTCATCACCCTTTTACGAGCTATCGTATCGTGTATTCTTACAGCCACCGTAAGGGGTTCATTTCCGCAGTCCTCGTCATCCATCCTACTCTGACTGTCGGCGTAACATTGGGCCCTCTCATTTCTCCATTGCATTTTCACTGCCATTCCCTCCATATCTCGTGCTCGGATTTCTTCATTTTCTTGGCCGGTTTTTCCCTTCATACGTTCATCGTCTCCCCCTGGAGTTTCTCTCGCCTGACTATTTAGTGGTCGCACCCTGAACGGACCCCTCGGGATTTGGAGCATCTGAGACCAAAATGAGATCCGAGTAAAGCGTGCTTTAAGTCAAGGTTAGCATTCTCCCAGCGCACGGTCACTAAATAAGTTTCTGTGTGGGGCAGCTAAAGTAAATTTTTGAATGAACCAAAATCCTACAGAAATAGCGATGAAGAGTGTGAGGTAACGAATACATTGTACGTAGCGATAAATGGTTTCACGCATTATATTGTTCCTAATTTCCTATAGTCTTGTGCACTTTTACAATATCCTTCGGAAAATGTACTGAAAGTAATTCAATGTAGAGATATTTTTCTGTTCACAAAAATTATGTAATACGAGATTCACAAAATATATTAGGTTTAAAGTTTATTGCGGGATATGAAATATATTTCGTAGAATTACTGGTCATGAGCAAGAATTTTTAATACCATATAGAAACCCGTATTTTGCAGATTTATTTCCAATTACAACTCTGATATTTAGCGAGGAAACCACTATTTTCTGTAGATCTAATTCTTGAATGAGCTTTATTACCCATTAAGACAGCACGCCAGATTATGTTAAGTACACCACCACGGTTCAACAGAAAACCACTTAACTTTAGAGTGGTGAGTCTAAAATTCGCATAATACATACATGTATTCACCACATAGTTATAGCAAGGATAGAAAAATAATTATATGTTCCATATAAAAAAGCATATCTTCATTCATCGCATCGTATTCGTCTGGAAAGCGAACTATTTCTCTGTCGTTGGCCAAAAATACCTTAGGGATATGGCACTAGAAAGAGCCGAGAGAGAGTTGGGCAGACGGAGGCGCCAAATCCTTGCGCCGGGTGGGATCATGGTAAGCCGGCGCGCGCATTGGGACGCGCGCCTTGTAGGACGAGGTGTAGAGCCGCGTTCTCGTGTTCGCCGGCGCCACTGAAGGGGTCTCACGGGAGCGATTGGCTTCCGCCCGCGGACTCCGCTCACCTCCGCGCGCCACCTCCCGCCCCCGCACTGTCCCGATGCCCACTCAGCGCCCTCCCCATTCCACCCCGCCCCCTCGTACACCCCGCCCCGCCCCGCGCCCGCCCGCCCCGCCCTCCCCGCCCCGCCCCGCGCCCGCCCTCCCCGCCCTCCCCGCCCCGCCCCGCCCTCCCCGCCCCCCCGCCCTCCCCGCCCCGCCCTCCTGCCGCCCCCGCCCTCCCCGCCCCGCACCGCCCGCTCCGCCCCGCTCCGTCCCGCTCCGCCCCGCTCCGCCCCCGCTGCGCCCCGCTGCGCCCCGTCCAGCGCTCACCCGTCCAGCGCTCACCCGTCCAGCGCTCACCCGTCCAGCGCTCACCCGTCCAGCGCTCACCCGTCCAGCGCTCACCCGTCCAGCGCTCACCCGTCCAGCGCTCACTCGTCCAGCGCTCACTCGTCCAGCGCTCACTCGTCCAGCGCTCACTCGTCCAGCGCTCACTCGTCCAGCGCTCACTCGTCCAGCGCTCACTCGTCCAGCGCTCACTCGTCCAGCGCTCACTCGTCCAGCGCTCACTCGTCCAGCGCTCACTCGTCCAGCGCTCACTCGTCCGCCCCGCGCGCACCACTCCCCGCGCTTACTCCGCCCCACACACATCTCGCCTTGCGCACACGACGTCCCCCCCTCGCTCACCCTACCCCGCCCACCTCCCACTCCGCCCCGCGCACACCCCCGCCCCTTGCCCTTCGCGCATCCCTCCCCGCCCCGCGCACACCCCACCCCGCTCACACCCCGCCCCGCCCCTCGTTCACCCGCCCCACTCACATCCCGCCCCGCGCTCACCCCGCGCGCACACCCTAAGCTCACAATGCGCCCCCCATTCCCACTCTGACTCCACCCCACCCCGCATCCTGTCCGCCGACTGCCCCTCGCGACCTCTCTTTCGATTCCGACCCCGCGCGCGCTCCTACTGCCGTTTTTCCAGCCCCGCACCAGCTAATGCTGCCGCCCCGGCACCTCTATCCCGCCCTGCCACAGCGTTTCCTTTAACCCCTGCCCAATATCTCGGTGGCTTCTTCCCCATTTCCTCTACCATGGCTTGACGCCATCCTCTCGCCTCCCCCCACCCCCGCCCCCGCAAGCGCGACGGCTTTTGCGCTCCGCGTTCTGCAACTGGCCGTTAGGAAGCGTCGAAAGCAGCACCATTAGCACCAGGTACATGACCGCGCAAGGGATTTGGGTAACATCAGGTGCGCAACCTCGCCGAGGGGGCTTAGTGCTCCGAGTTGGGAAATGGCTGTTCTGGACGGTTCCGAAATAACAAACGCAGTATTTAGTTTTGATGTAAAAATTTAGTTACATCGCTCATGAAATTCGGTACAAAAATGAAGAATGTCGAGGTGAATATTAATTCTCTCATTAGTAAGTATTATATTTCACAACAGAGTAATTTAAGTTTAATGCATTTCACTAATACAGACCAATCCATTCCTCGATTTGCATTACCGATTAACATCTTGACTTTTATAAATAGCTCAATTTAAATTCATCCTATTCATTTTATTATATACACGATGTTTTAATATGCTTCTCCAGGCAACAACTGGAGACCACTTGTCTGTATATACATTTTTATCTTTATTTAGAAATCCATTTATTGAGTTATTCGTTCCTATTAAAATAATTTGGTTTATTGAAATTAAACATTAATTGACGTGGTCATTTTTGTTTTGTGAGCCTTGTTTTTTCAATCAAAACTAGAAATCATTTCACAAGATGAAAATGCTGTAATTATTGCGCATTAAGGGAGAATGCAGATTCAAAGCACAGTTCGATGATCTGAATGTTCCGATAAAAGCTTTGTGGCAGCTGTCGAGCGAGTCATACATTTTGTTGTACAACCGCAGAGTAACTAAATGTCAGGAATGCCAAAGAGTGAAGCATAAAATGAACACAATTACCTATCTAGCGTTCATTGGTGAAATATTTTTGATTTTCGTAATATATTCGGTATTGGGCTATTTTGAATTAACTAATCACATAATCTATCTCTCAATAAAAATATCGTTTTGTATTACGAATCGTAAAAACAGTTAATGATACCACGTTGAAAGTAAAACACATAGTAGATTTTACATCAACACTAGCGAAGAGAACTTGAAATAAATTCATTCTTAATTACAAAACAACTAATTACAATCATTTTTGCTAGGTGTCCGAATAAAAATCGTTGGAACGTGACTTCACTTATTTTTATGCGTAGCTTTCGAATGTCAATTATGTTATGATACGCATTCCCTTATCCTTCTATGATTTCGAAACCTCTACCTCTACGTTACGAAAGCAGGTCTGTTCATCGGAAATCGAACAAGAATCTTCGTTCTATTAAATGGAATTTTAGGACGTACCATTTAGATGTGTGCCAGCAGTCGCCGCCACATCAAGAGCAGTGGCTAAATAAAAAGTTAATCTCCATAACATTGTAAACGTAAAACTCTGCCCCATCTTTTCCTTAAAGATTCGATTTCACATTATTAAACAGATGAATTTCAGTTGTTATTTTTTTTTTGTGTGTGTAAATAATGGTGTTTGACACTTCGGTCGATATAGATATTTTTGGTTCTTATGGAGGAGGACTGTATCTTAATAATCAAGAACAGTCATCTAAGATAATGATGATAGACTCATACGTTATGAAATACGCAACTTACTTCGTGTAAACCGAAGGTTCCATTGCATTTTCCCACAAAACATGAAGTGACAGATGTCAGTAAATGATCTCGAACGCCTTATTACTCTTAAACCTGTTGCAAACCACACATTGCCGCTATCAGATTTACTCAGTGACGTGTGGTGAAGGGCTTAGTGTGGGTAAGCAATAAAATATATATGACCGGTAAACCATTCTTAGTTTTAAAAAGTTGGCAATTAAATTTCCTTACACAGGTTTTCGAAGTAGTAGTTAAAATAATGTCCGGCGATGACCTTCCTGCCTTAATAATGTTTTTCTTATCTTCAAAGTTGCGCGAAACATAACTCCTCATTAATAAATCATAAATCTCGCACGTGTGTCCGTCTGCGCCGCTGCCGGCAGTAGAACCATCCTTTTTCGTGCTCTTCTGCCGAAACACTAGCGGACGTAGTCTTACTAATAGTTTACCCTAGGGTACAACTCACGTGGTATAACGATAAACTAAAATCTAAATTGGCATGTATAAGCATAAACATATACTATACGTATAATTACGCTCTTCAGTGTACATACACCTATACGCATTTATCATTAAAAGCCAAGATTTTCGTTTGAAACGCTGCTTTCATTTAAGTGAGGTCCCGAAACTCAGCTGATTGCAAGCCCTCATGAAACGCACGTAGCACACCCGCTTGCACCCAAGCTTCCTGACGCCCCGAGAGCCTCGCACACACCAAAGCTTAGCAAGAGTGGGCATTTCATAACCTCTATTGTAAAACGGCACTACGCTTTCGATAAATGAGAAGATTTATGTTACAAATAAAGTAAGATTTATTTTTTGTTACAAATAGTTTTTTTGTGTAGGGCACGCAGTGCGTTCTTCGTGTACATGGAGGACACGCCCCTGCCTTTATTGTTCGTTCACACCACCAGAATGTGACGTTGAAAACATTGTTCCCTTCTGAGAAATCCGAGAAGGCATTTCCCACTTCATAAATATTGTTTCAGGGATCGGACGTGTAGCTAAATAGTTTTTTCGGGTTGTCTCGTTCCAGAGCGCGGCGGACGTAAATTAATTCGATGCGTTGCGTAACGTCCCGTAGACGCGGTCACGCATATCCGCGAGGTGCGCTCCGCTGACGGATGCCTGCAACCGGTTCCGCCTACCTGACGCCGCATGGGGGCCGAGGGGGGGGGAGGGCGTGGGAGTGGGTTTCGGACTATGCTGGACCACTGAAGACGACCTCTCATGTTGTGGTCAGTCTCCTCTGCTTCCACTGCTGAAGCCGGGAGCTCAAAACTAGGCAATCCGTGGTTGTTGGGTGGTTTTCTCGTCGGGTTTTTAAGTTTCCCCTTCCCTGTATTCGACCATTGCTCTATCGTCATTCATTTCGTATCCACTTAAACCGGGAGAGATGTCTCGTGGCATAAACTGATGTCGCTGCAGTCCCTCTGACTGAGAGGTCCTAGGTTCGGGTCCCGACGGCGGCAGGATTTTAGACACTAGCTTTTCAGATAGGTCGGATTCAGTCGCTGTCTGGAGGAGAATTCTAGCGGTTGGTTGCTCTGATCGGTAGTTTTCCGTGGTTCCTCTGATCGACATCAGGCGAATGCCGGAGCAGTGCCCTAACAAACGGGTCACGGACCGCTCGCTATGTTTGTTTCCTCTTCCTTGTCCTATCCTCACCCCTTACACACACACACACACACACACACACACACACACACACACACTTACACTAACATGCAGTTCACTTCCACACATGCCGGGAGACCGGTCGGGAACTTAGAACTTTTTTCTTTTGGGGCAGTGCCCTACTGGTCGGAGATACCTGGTTCACGTGGGTTTCATCCGGTAAATTGTGAATACCTGGATTTTCTGATGAACCGTTGAGGTTAACCACTAAAAAACCCGTTTGAAATTGTCTGACGTCGTTTTAAAAATGTGATGTTATGAAATCGTTATAAAATACTTCCAACACTGCGAAAACGTTTAGCGAATGAAATATATAAACAAGTAATTAAATTAATACAAATTTTCGTTTATTATCAGTCAATGTATCAATGGATCATTGTATATCATCTGATTTCTAGATTTCACATGCAATATATTACAACAAACTATTTCTTTAAGCTGCTTCTTCTATTTTCAAGAACTCTGTACTGTCTCATTGAATAATAGAATCTGTTATTTCTTTCTATTATGATTATAACGGAAGATGGCATGCGCCTATTCCTCAGAAAATTATTTTGAATAAATTTATTGATTACAATGAGTTGCATCATTAATTCGGTGATGCGAAAGGCATTGGCAAAAGATGACGTTCGGAGTAGGTGCACAAAATTATTTCATTGCGTACGCAAGGTTTTACCAATTAACCCAGAGGCATCGTTGTTGCAATTCTCTCCACACGTCAAGAAATATTTTTTACTTAAACTGTAGGTAACTAACTCGCCCTTCTGGTAAACATCTTTTAACATCTATTTTCTAAATTTTGTGTTGTCTGATATGAAGATTCTTTTTTCAGACGCACTGAATCAAACGGCATGGAGAGTCATCCGTGATGTTCTTTCATTGCTATAATTGCAGTGTTTCACTCGTAATGTGATGTAGGAGTAATACATTAAAAGAAATTTGAATATCGTATGTGATGATATCTGTAAATAAGTAATGTAGGAGGGTTTAGGAGGTATAATTTGTTTACGGTCAAAAACTGGAAGCAGGTAGTACGTAATTTTTGTCAACAAAACGTGATTGACAGAATTTTGTTCCAAGTTCCTTTTTAGTGGGCGTAGGCGTTGCCTTTTAAAAGCGCATGGATTATAGAGTTTGCATCAGAACTTATTTAAAAATTTACATATTCATTAAAACCTTAATTATTTACAAATTACATTAATAAATACGAGTATAAATGCGTGAGTACATAATTGTATTTACTTTAATTTACACGTTTATGCCCATGTGTAAAATAAATTGTGTCCAGTCCACCATTAAATTTTGTTGGCATAGTCTGTGTCGCAAATGAAGTCTTTTGACTGTCACTTAGTGATGTTTTCAGTGCAGTTTCCGAAGTTCGATAATGACAGTTTATGTACTCAGATCTGAAAATTGTTAGTACCCGATTTCCACTTGTTCCATCTCTATAATTTTTTTTATAATTTTATTTGAGGCAGCTAGTTACAAATAAAACTCAGATATTACTTCAAATAATTTCTGCTTTCCTTTCGCGAAAATCACAAAATGTTTAATTCTTAGTCAAGTGGTGATATTATTTTGGATAATTGACCCAGGAAACGAATAAGCAAGTGAATACTACTTTACTTCTGACACTGATTTCAAATTAGACAAACGCAACTACTAACATCGACATTATTACAAAGTACATTAATAAAATAAGTTCATGCCCTTTAGTCTTCTAATAACGACAACAACCTTATTTCTAGATGCTACGCAAATATAGTAAGCTACACTTTAGACATGTAACTCTAGCGGTAAAATGACAACGTATTGCAACACTGAAATTTCGACACTGTTTTAACGTTTTGAAATTCTAGGTTCCATACGCAAAGTTCGAATATTGTTCACGAAACAAAACTATTCTACGAAATTACGTAATGCTTGCGCATTTGGTCTCGTGACATCAGAAGACATCTTTCTCTAAACGAAAGATGACTCTCCTCCTTGCATCTTGCCCTTCAACATTCACTTCAGCAACTTTTGTTTCATTTTGTATCATTCTACCTCGAGGCTGCCTTTATTTTCTCTTCTTTCCTTGAAACTCCATCTACTTGTCTTCCTTTTTCTGCTTGCGTATTGTTTCCTTTTTCGCGAAGACGGTGGCATCTCTCTTTCGCGCTCAGCTCCCTACCCAGCTGGGCCCACCGAGATGCCATAGGGTGAACTTCGTCGCTCTACGGTCGGCTCACAACCTCCACTTAGCCTACTTATACTAAATGATCTAACTCCCACCTCTTAAACGACTAGAAATGGCTCCAATCGTAGCTGTGTGACCCCTTGCATTCATTCTGAGAGGCCTGACTGCTGAATGGCATACCACGACGTCTGTGAGAGAGGCCGAGACGATGGCTGGTGGAAGCTTCCAATCACTTCAATGGGATGTTGCGTTTTGTCTGAGAATTCCTTGTAGGTTGTTTTCTCTCCAAGCATTAAATGCAGATCTGCGTTTGATACATATAAAAAAGTCCTATTCACATCGGTAGATAAAAAAATGTAAATGTAGTATTGTGTCTAACACTGAGGCAAAAAAATTGGAGGGGATTAACACAATGCGTTTTATTTCTGAGGGACGGTGGAGGAAACAGGTTAGCAGGTGATCATGTGCCTCCAGTTGAGCTAGCAGCACATTACGTCTCTACTTTTTCGTTCTGTGCTGATCGGCTTCTTAGGAACAGTGGATAGGATTTCCTTACGTCTTTCGTACTCTTATATTTCAATAACAAATTTCTTCCGATTTACTTTCTCTGTCAGTTATTAATAATTTAATCGATTATTCACGAACCTAAATAGGTAAAATAAAACCGCCATCTTACATGTTCATAATTACATCGGATTATGCAATGAAATGACTGGAAAACGTATTTATGATCGGTTTCATTTTACGCAAAAAGAGAGTCAATTTACTGATATCGGTCAAAATTTTGCAAAATTCATGACAAGGTTAATGCATTAAAGAAATAATCACCCACAATACAGAAACTTATTAAGTCGCGCTAAACATATTTAGACTATACAATAACCTTCTTTAGAGTGGATACGACTTAAAAATTGCAGAAAAGTAAAACTAGTATTATAAAAAATAACTAAAGATAAAAAATTGTAAGAATGTATTAAAAAAGGTAGTACTTATATCCAAATGATTACCTTCTTTTAAGTGCACTTTTTCTATTCAAAACACACAAATGCTGATCTTACAACCATCATCCTTAATTTCAATTTTCCTTTTCAAACGGTACCCAATACTCCCAGAAACTTCTGAACCAGCTCTGCTGCGCCATATGTAGTAGACAGGGATTAGATCTGCTCCCCAAAGCGCTACAGGATCCCCAGTTGCGGGTCGCGACCCCGCACCCCTAGCTCCGCGCGTTTATCGGAGCAGAAGGATGATACTTGACACCGGCGCTCCGGGTTCCTGCAGGCCATTGTGGCGACCGGTTCCCGCCCGCCAGCGTCCCTTCCACCTTTTGCCTCTATTGAATTCACTGCCATTTCCACCACTCCCGATCCTCGGATGCTTTTACCACTTCCAGTTGCACTTCTACTGTCACGTCAACTTTGCTGCTGCCATTAATAGCATTTACCGTGCTTCAACTACTACCTCATTCATAATAGTAGCCGTTACAAATTGCGACATCGTTACCGATATCGTTACTGACATCGTTACCGACATCGTTACCGACATCGTTACCGACATCGTTACCGACATCGTTACCGACATCGTTACCGACATCGTTGCCGACATCGTTGCCGACATCGTTGCCGACATCGCTCCCGAACATCGCTCCCGAACATCGCTCCCGAACATCGCTCCCGAACATCGCTCCCGAACATCGCTCCCGAACATCGCTCCCGAACATCGCTCCCGAACCTCGCTCCCGAACATCGCTCCCGAACATCGCTCCCGAACATCGCTCCCGAACATCGCTCCCGAACATCGCTCCCGAACATCGTTGGGCATACTATAATTCGTTACAATAGTTTCACGGTTACGAAGTCTCATCGCACCCTCGGAATTTCGCGTTTGCCTTGACATATCAAAGGCATATTTCTTCCACCTCCAGGTCTTTTTCTGTCAGTCGTCACAAAGATGCACTAAAGTTCTCTTGCAGCGTTTATTCTTCCGACTCGATACTCCTATTTCCATCCGCACACGACTTGGGTGGTGTGCAGATACCGCAGCAACAGGCTTTACAGGCTGCACCGCTGCATCCACTACAATCGCCTCCGGCGTGGCCACGAGGGCAGCGTCCTCTGACTTCGCCGCCGCGCCGCTGGCCGCCTACAATGCGCCCGCCGCCGCCGCCGAGCTGCCCTGGCCGCCCCCACCGCCCCCGCCGCGCGCTCTGCGCCGCAGGGCTTGTGCCGCGTCACGCGCACCGCCCCCGCCCTCCCCCCTCCACATTGTCGCCACCGCCGCCGCCGCCGCCGATGTCACTACCACCGGTCATGACTCCCGCACAGTGCTCTTCGCGGAGGTCCATTCTTCTACAGGAAAAGAACGGGACGAATTGTAAGCGAGAACTTCTGAACTCGCTCGATTTCAGAACAGACAATTTTTTGATAAGTCAATTGTTAGATAAGTTTTTTGAAGTAAAGATCTGAATACACTATACTAAACTTCACTTAGGAATACGGTAACAGGTTGAAAAAATATAAAAACAAAATTTAACAGTAATGGGAATTACTTGTTAGCCTTCAACAAGATTTTTCTTTCTATTGGTCCGTTTCTCCCACATACATTGACGAAAAACGTTCTTCGTGCACGTGTTAATGCTGTGTGATTATTCGCTGATATTATTAACGCTACAGATATCGTGTACCAATTGAATGCTTAATTTCTTACGATTCATATACCCATTTTTGTTTGTTCGCAGATGATAGTTGTTTTTTTTACCAGTTATGAAAAGAATTATCATTACAATTCTATGTATTCAAGAATTTTTTCGTAAATATTTCCTCGGGAAATTCTGTATACACTACATGTGGAACATTTCATCAATAAATAATAAAATAATAATAATGATGGTGATATAATAAAATTACATATAATAATAATATAATAATATAATGATATAATGATATAATGATATATAATAATATATAATAATATAATAATATAATTATAATAATAATTAATAATCGTTCTTTGCGAACGTTTGTTAGACCATTCGAACCAGTGTTGTTTCCAATAGCTTCGTTTAATGCCGAGCATCCTAGAGTATTTTCTAGAAAAGAATGTTCCCCTATAGTTTGCGATTGCCACCCACTGTGCTCAGGCGGTCTCTGCTGTCCGCCGCCTCCGTTGCCGTGCGTCGCACCGCCCGCCCGCTGGTCGCTGTTTTAACAGCTGGCCGCGCCCGCCTCACCGCAGAGCATTCGCCCTAGGATACCGCCTGCCGCGTTGGCCCCTCGCACCGCTCCTGCCCTCGGCCCTACCCTTGCCCCAGCACCCGCCACCGCCGGCGTCTCCGTTGCCGTCTCCCTCCGCCGCCACCCACGCACCCGCTGCCCCCGCCCCCACCCCCCAAATCGCCCACGACGCCGCTGCTGCCGCCCCCACCCCGCCCCACCGCCGCCCCGCGCCCCTCGCACCCGCTATCCCCGCCCCCGCCCCATCCCGCCCATGCCGCCGCCCCGCCCGCCGCCCCGCCCGCCGCCCCCCCGCCGCCCCGCCACCGCTCTATCCCCGACCGTTCCGCCCCAGCCACCACGCCACCCGATCACCCCCGTTTCCAGCCGTCCCCGCCGCCACATGACACGCCACCCCCGCCTCGCTCCCACCACGCCCCTGCCTCACCACGCCCCTGTCTCGCCCCCGCCCTGTCCCTGCCCCGCCCCGCCCCTGCCTCGCCACCGTCCCGCCCCTGCCTCGCCCCCGCTCTGCCCCTGCCTCGACCCCGCCGCGGCCCTTGCCTCCGCCCCCCGCCCCGCCCCGCCCCCGGCGCCGCCGTCCATACTCCTGTCACCGCCTCCGCTGCCCCCAGCCTCACCGCCGCTCCCGCCCCCACAGTTACCCTTCCTCCGGCAGCCCCGCCCCCCCAGTCGCCCCCGCCGCTCTCGCCTCCGCCTCTGCTCTTGCCGTCGTCGCCTTCCCGGGCGCCCCCTCCCGCCTTTACCCCTGTTTCTGCCACCGCCGCCGCCCTTGCCTCGCCGCCACCCTGCCTCTGTTCTCCACCACTGCCCCCGCCCACCCACTCGCCCTTCCCGCCTGTACCCCTGCTCCTGCCACAGCCGCCTCCACCCCCGCTGCCGCCCTCACCTCGCCGCCGCCGTGCCTCTGGCCTCCACCACTGTCCCCGCCCACCCACTTGCCCCGCGGCGCAGGCGGCCATGATACGGCTCTCGGGCGCGCGCACCGGACTGAGAGGGAACTAATTTGGGCCTCCTGGAAATTCATCTCCTGTGACACCATAAGGAGAGCTTTTTAGCCTCTGGTATTTTTTACAGCGCTGAAAGACTGTTTGTGTAAGAGGGATGAGAAAAAAGACAAAATGGACACATAGCCTTGCTTCTTGTGACTACGCTTCTTATGAAATGTAAATAATATTGCTGCGTATTGCTTTTATCTTTCTCTTTGAGACACAGTAAGGTATTTGATGTTCAATAAGATCAATAAAAAGAGTTACTATGTTCCCAATTTTTACTCACATTCTATCCGTATTTTAATTTGACAGCTTCTGTCTTGTATCAAAAATTCAATGACATCCTCTAGCTCCTTGGTAAAAACCTCTTGTCTTTATTTATAAAAAGTACATTTTAGTTTCTTAGTTGAGCCAAGCTCTCTTTTAGCAAATACTCATTCATTGTTCTCATAAATTATCATTTGCAATGCATAATTTTGAAATGTTCATTCTTCTACGTAACAGAAGAAAAGCTCTTCATTAATTGTACCAGACGAAAAAAATACGACTCAAACGTAGTTCTGCATACCTGTTAATGAGCAACATAAATATTCAAAACTGCTAGAATGCACTGTGTCTGCCGTAGTAACTAAATAAAGATTTCTCATGATTTACACTAGGACTTTATAGAACTAAACTTTTCTACCTTTCCATGTGCATTACGTAACTCCGACCTGTCACATACGGTTAGGAATGAGCTTGCTGGGTCCTGACTTCTACAAGAGGATTAGCAGGAGCGGCTATCGTAAAAGAAGTCTCCATCGGATTAACTTCTCCGGTGGTCGATTGCATGAAGTGACGCGCCTTGAATCCCGTGGAATCTACGTTTCGGACGTCGGCTTGCCTTCAGATCTCATTCGCTTCTTTTGCCTCCTTTTATACGTTGTGGTATAATTTGAGATGACCTTTTCTTCCCCGAAGCTCAACTTCTACGTGTAGCCGAGTCATCTGTTCTATTGCACTACAAGCATTCTCCCTCTTGAACTCTTAAGTCTACCACTTATATTTAAGCACCCTTCCAGACTGGGCGTGCTTCATTAAATTTTTGTAGTCAGACCGCCCATTCATTTGCAGACCTGTTCAAGATGGATCCGCTTACTCACTTGTTCCACTTCACTCGACGTGTCTCATCAAACCAGACACTAGTCTGAATATTTTTTTCTTTATAAGCATTAAACACATACTTCCCCATCTTTAATTTGCCGAATGTTTTCTGGCGACCCAATATAGGATGCACCTAAAGGTTCATCTCCTGCTCCCCATCTACGAGTACTAGCTGCCCCCCCCTCTCCAACTTCCCTTATTCTCCTTGTCTCGTTTCTCCCGTTCATTTGCTCGACTTGCCTCTAACACAACACACTGTATCACGCCAACCCGCCTCGCCACCCATATCGCCGCCTTCCCGACCTGGCACCACCTCTGCTCTCATCACCACTTCTCCTGCCTTGCTTCTCCGCCACCTTTACGAGACCACTTTCGCTCTTCATTACAATTCACCATCGCACCTCCGCATTACCGCTCCACTATCTCGTCCAATCTTCCCTTTCGACCCCACCCTTTGCCCTTCATCCCTACCGTTCCTCCCCGCCCTTCATGAACGCCTTGCCTCCGCCCCCACCTTGCCTCCGCCCCCGCCTTGCCTCCGCTTCCACCTTGCCTTGCCTTGCCTTGCCTCCGCTCCCGTCTTGCCTTGCCTCCGTCACAGCCTTCCCTGCCCTCATTCACCCCCGCCCCGCCCATGACTCCGGCCCATCACATTCCTTCGCGATCTACCATTCCGCATCCACTACGCCGCCGTCCCTTCTAAGCCCTCCCCCGTTTCTGCCCACCTCCCACTCCCACCCCATCGCTGCCCGCCCCGCTCCTCAACCGAACGCTCGCTCTCCGCCCACGCCCGCCCTCGCCAGCGCGGCCCGTGTTCCGCTCGACCACCCAGAAGGCCGTTTCCGCGAGCGCTGTCTTGAGAGGCTCCAACAATCTTCGCGGCTACCGAATTCGTTCCGTAACTCGCCGCAAATACAATTTGGCGCAGCCGGCGGGGCGCCTTAAGAAGCGGCGGAAGCTGCGCGCCGCGGCACCCACGCTCGCCTCCCCCCTTCCCACCCCTCCCCCTGTCTCCAGCCCCCTCCCCCGCGGAGCTCGCCTCGCCTCATTAAAAGAAAATCAAATTAAGTGCGCGCCGTCGATTGCAGAGAATACGAAATTCGTGAAAATTGAATCATTTGACAAGATGCGCAACCGGCTGTGCTTAATGTGACCACTTTAGGAAGTAATCAGCAGAGCTGAAAAAGAGTGAGAGAGGGTGCGGCTCATAATGTGTCTGAAAAATTCACTTCTTTTGAAGGAAGTCTTATCGCGTTGCCTAATTTGGGCATTAGCCGTCCGAAGCAATACCAGCTGCTGCTGCGTTTCAATAATCTCGTTATTTGAAATTATGTTCGTTAACGGTGCAAGTGCTAACCTCATAGCAGAGTCCGCGTTTGCCACGTGCTGGTAATTTGAGAAGAACGCCAAAGGTTTTGCAGCTGACTTGTTGGAAATTTTGATGTCAAATGCAGAAATGTCCGGATCAGTACTACCGGAAAGAAAGTTCTTTTTTCAAGAGGAGTTAAAAGAATCGATGCATTAGAAGTATGTGCTCCTTTGTAATAAAATGAAAAGGTTTATTCATTTTATATGTATATTTTGTGTGTGTCAGGAACCTACATTTGTGCGTGCAGGCGAAAAATATATTTCCCTCTACGGAATGGAATTCAAATCTCTTTGAAAGATACACGTGCCGCGGAAAAAAATCCATCCGGATACTGTACGCGGTTTGTCCGTACTGGTACTGGTTTTATAAGGGTATAAAACATTCAAGCCAGTATGTGGGTAAAAATTACAATCGCAATCCATCTACATTATCATGCATCAACAGTCAAAAGAGAAGTCAAAATTCAGTATTCTAAATGGAATTAGTGAGCTTTGATCGTGCAGACATATAGGTATGAAATGGGCCTTTTTAAGGGAAAAAAATAATAGAAACGATCTGACCGGTAACGGAGAATCGTATATCTGTTTCTGTGTCGGATTGTATCTCTACTGGATTTCGAAATAACGGTATAAAATTCCGGTAGTGAAGGATTTTCAGGTTGCGGAGAACAATAGATGTAAAAGTGGAGCAGATATTCTGCTTTTTGGCAAAAGTTGATTATTTTTATTTCTCCGGCTCACTGAAGTTGAAAATCCCGAAGTTGACAGTTCAATCTTAGGTTATATCATCAGTTGAATCGTTTATCTCGGAAACGCCACATCACGAACTGGTTGCTGCAAAACGCCATCCGAACGCAGGTTGCTGCAAAACGCCATCTCTCTTCAAAGTAGTAATCTACCCATACTGAGATTATTTCAACGTACAGAGGATATATGCCTTTTTCACATGTAAGAAGACAGAAACATATTCTGAATGAAATACAGAGCTTAACTCTTTTTCGCAGAGATTAGAGATGTGACATTTTCGAAGTAGGTGTGTCGTATTGTGCAGAATAAATTGCCTTCCAAATAATTTTAAACAATGGAAAACCAAGTTAGAAATATTATTCATATCATTTTGTAGTCCTCTAAATGCAAATTTTACGGACAAAGAATCCTTATTTACCTTTCATGAATACTATCATAACCGTTATTCTATTATTATTATTATTATTATTATTATTATTATTATTATTATTATTATTATTAATATTAATATTGTTAGTGTTATTTGATATTATTAATGCTTTTATTATTATTATTATTATAATTATTATTTTCAAACAAACTTAATGATTCTCATTTCATTTCCCAATTCCATTCTAAACTCTTCCGTTACAAGTCTGCAATTACCCTGACGTTTCCAAATTTCCCATCGACTTAACCACTTCCGCCGTCCATTAGGGCCACGAACGCTACACCGCAAATACCCCATATAAACGTTCTCACTACCACCCTCACCTTGATCTCAGTCTCCCTTGCCGCTATCACCGCCTCCTCCTCCGTCATCCCCACCTCCTCGTCCTCCGTCATCCCAACTTCCTCCTCCTCCTCCTCCGTCATCCCCACCTCCTCGTCCTCCGTCATCCCGACCTCCTCTTCCTCGTCATCCCAACCTCCTCCTCCTCGTCATCCCAACCTCCTCCTCCTCGTCATCTCAACCTCCTCCTCCGTCATCCCAACCTCCTCCTCCTCCTCCTCCTCCGTCATCCCAATCTCCTCCTCCTCCTCCTCCTCCTCCTCCGTCATCCCAATCTCCTCCTCCTCCTCCTCCGTCATCCCAATCTCCTCCTCCTCCTCCTCCTCAGTCATCGCCGCCTCAATACCCTTCCCCACCACAACCTTCACCGCCGCCGCTCGCTGACGTTTAATCAGCGGCACGCTGCACCCCACACTGATTTATACGCGGAATGCGCGTAATATTTTCCGCGCGAGCTCCCCGCGCCCCCGCCTGCCTGCTGGTCAGCCAGCCAGCTAGCCAGCCAGCCAGCCCCGACCGGTCGCGTTCGGCGGAGCGCGGTTCATAACTCAAAGGGAGGAGCGCGCGCCTCCTCCGCGGCGCCGCCGACCCCGACCCGGACAACGCCTCGTGCGGAAATGTTGCACGAAGGCAGAGATCTGATTGGGCTATTAATCATACCGTAATGAGCGTATCGCTAAATTATAAATATTTTTGACTTCGAAAAATTGACTGCTCCCTGAATCGAACCCGGATCTGCCGGTATACGCCCAAGTGCTTGAATCACTTGAGGCACCAAACCAATCGACCCTTCTAACAGCGTTTTGGAGTTCATAGTCCACTGACTGAGGTGGCTCAGGGCATCAACTGAAGTCGCCGGGAGGTTCTAGGACTCAAGTCACGACGGTGGTCGAATTTTTGACTTTGACTAGGTCAAATTTATCCGCTCTCTAGAGAAGAATTTTAGCCGGCAGCTATTCTGATCAGTAGGTTTTTTGTGGTTTCTCCGATCAATATCAGAAGAATACCGGGGCAGAACTATAACACACGGGCCACGGACCACGTGGAATCTTTGCTTCCTCTTCTTTGTTCTCTCCTCACCCTTTACGTACACACACGTACTTTGCACCTGTACTTACTCACACGTACTCTCACAAGCATTAAACTAACACTCGTGTCAGGAGACCAGTCGGACTTAGTTCCGGCTGGGGCGGTACCCCGTTGGTGGGAGATACCTGGGGGAAATCCCATAAGCCGACGTGTAGGATGGCGCCGGAATGGATGGCCCGTGGAATGCAAATGGATGGAATTCAAACGACTTATCATTCCCGAAGATAAGAAGAGCAATATTTGGAGAATCTTTGCGAACACAATATTCAGTATGAATCGTTTCAATACATAAACTATATAACATTGGGGTATTGACGTATTACGTAGTTTTAATCATTACTTCAGAGGCTATGTCAAAATGTAAATGATCTTGGCTGTCCGGGTGTCGCCGCGTCGAAGGCTGTGTTGCCGACGTTTCGACCATCTTGTCGTGGTCTTCCTCAGGGATAGTCTGCGCTCTCTGGTTAGCGCATCCTCAAGGAATTAACGATTCCACTTTTTTTTCATGAAAATGGCAGGAAAGCACGCTTGAAAAAAAAATGCAAAATCTCGAAACTTTACTGCGTTTACCGATCCTGTGAATGTCGCCATAATGCTTTGTTACGCAAATATTTCATAAATAGCCGTGGTTTATGTTTCGTGTCAGGTTGTTGAATACCAAATGAGTGAAGCACATTTTGTTTGAGCTCGATGTTAATGAATAATTTAGCGCTACCTCCGTTCATATTAAAGAACCGCATGCAATATTTTATCATTGATGAATGTTGTAATGACCAAAATAAAATGTTATGAGTTAAAGTTTCCTGTAAAGTGGGTCAAACGTTTTTATTCGCGACTTTGCGTCGTAACGCTGAATGGATATTTTACCGCATACTTAGCATTAAAATTTCTATTTTTCTTTAGATACGTGTATCATTCCTTCAGGTGTGGTCTTCCACTTGAAAAGTGAATTAAATGAAAACGTACAAAGGAATATGTTACAAGTTTAACTAAAAAATACGCAAAACATTTCCTGTAGAAAACATTTTTTATCGATTTACTGGACAAAATTATCAGTCTGACAATATTTATCAGCCCGATGTGGAAGTTGCGGGGCTACTGAATGTAAATGACAGTACTGCTGTTGCTGAAAAGTGTCGAAAAATTAGTTTCCCAGATCCTTCACCTGTGCATATTTCAGGTGATGCAACTGTATTGTGTATTTATATAATTATGTGTTTATAATTGTAACTGTATTATTGTGTATGTATAACTGTCCCTTATACTAAGCTGCACAAAATTAATCCCTACTGTCAACAAGAGTTCAAATAAACCCCTCTAATCACAGATATAAAAAAAAATATACAGATGTATACACACACACACACACACACACACACACACACACACACACACGCACGCACACTGAATTCTGTATAACAACTCTAGTGGAACATTATATATCTTGGAACACAACAAATGCGAGTAATACCACTTGACCATTAAAGGGCTCGTATCTTTTTTATTCTCTAGCGGCATATTATTTGTATATTTTACTATAAAGTATGTAATTTTGGATTTTTTTTTGTTATAACGTTCCCGTGTCCATCTATCTGAGGATTCATTTTGCGAGGAAGTGACATGGTACATGTGCATGCCGTCATCGTGTATGCCTTTGCTGACTGAGAACATTGCGTATCTAAGGGTCGACGACCGCCAAGGCCGGTTTGGCGGCAACTTTTACTTAGTTTTTCTTCTGCTTCTTTTTCTTTATCACTGTCTGTAGCTCGAGAGTCGTGTACTTAACTTCACGTTTAAAAAAACTAGCAAATTACTAAAAACGTGTGAAAGGTATACGTTTTCCTCTTTACTTTTCCGTTCGTTTGTCGTAAAACCAATAAAGAATATAACTTTTATTGAGTATTTTTTGTTTACAAAAATGATTTTAAAATGTGCATTCTTGGAAGAAAATAAGATACTAAATTAATATTTTTTAGTTGTTTTTGTTGTACATCAATTGCTCTTACTCTAATTCACAGTGGATTCGGACGATTTAATATAACTAATAAGAAGAAAAATCTTAATCCCCTTCAGAAAATAATACGTTCACGTATGCCAAAACTAATAAAAAAACGTAATCTGCTAGGTAATTAATTATTAATTAGCTTGTGACCAAACACTGTTCTTAGTTTCTCTTGTTTTTGCGTGGATTCATACGTGTAGGCTTGAAGATGTATACTTCTTATTTTCAGCTTGTTTCGATTAGCTCTGATTTATCACTAAATGCCAAACGTCGACCGACGTACGCTTTCAGAGCTAATCTCCTACTCCGTCTCTTCGTGTGCCAGGCGGGCTTACAAAGTTGCCTGTAGAGGTTGCTTGCATCAGCAATTGTGGGAACACGTGTTAGGAAACCGGCTGTGTAAATTCACGCACTTGAATGAAGCCGAACAACCCACCCAAATTGAGATAACCTTTGATGTTCTCGGAGGATGGGTTTGCATACAATGAACGAGACTAAGAATGGGTGTCAACTTATGATCAACACGCACTCTCCATTTCCGAGCAAACTTTGAAGGCAAAGAGCATGTGCATGTAATCTGATAGGGCAATGAGACGAAAGCTCGTATGCTAAGTATCGACCTTTTAGTGTAAGAACATTATTTAATCTTACAATAAGACTGCTCCATTTTTCACATATTTGTTTGGTGTAAATGGATGCGTGTCTTGGGCGATACTACAGAAGGATAAAGAATGAAGTTCCTTTTGATTCCAGTTTTAAAAACAACATTCTTCTCCTGCATTCTTCTATTTGTGCATCATAAATCAGCCTCAGCAAACACAGTCTTCACAATAAGTGTCTCAAAATTCAACCAATTTTATGTACTACTTTGAAGTCATATGAGGAAATTTATATTCTATACTTATAAAATAGTTCCAAACAACTTAAAGCAATTTTTTCCGAACATTAAATGTTAACGAACTACGAAGTTCCGAAGACGTTGGAGGCAAACGCCTGATAGTAATATCGACCACTTAATGGAGAGGAGCTTTTAAGAGCTCCTGGGAGGAAACGGTTGATTGCTAATGGCTGTGTCTCAAATAAGGCCACCGGGTACGGTATCGTGTTGTATAAAAGTGTTTCGACATTCCGGCAATAAAATTTGGTGTTTGACTTTGATAGAAAATATGCAGACAAAAGAGAACTACCGTTTCATGTAACTCGTGAGCATTGAATATTTAAATCTTTTTTCGCAGATGTAGTCACATTTCTTAAATCGCTTATTTTGATTTTCAGATTCAATTGTTAATTATGCGGAATTCAGAAGAGGAATAATTTAAATTGATTTTTCTTGGTAGTAAAATATACATTCAATATTCCTTTTTGACGTGTTAAGTACATGACATAATATCCTTTTCACAGTGATGTTTATTTCTATATTTAACTTTAATTTTGGCTAAATATAAATACTGTTCATCCTTCAAACAAAATTGCAATAAGACCCGGTCCGACCCGACCCGGCCCGACCCGGCCCGATCCGACATTGCCAATTCGCATTCTGAGCTTAGTTTGAACGTTGAAGTAGCAGTTCTTCACGGCAAAAATGCACGAGAATCTCATCCAATGGCTTATCACACATTTAGGCGGTGGAAGCTGCTTGGAATTGGAGTCAACGACCCATCTGACTCCGTGATATCTTGTATTCATGGTCAAAAAAGTGTGCAGGTGGTAATGATCGAACAGCGCGTGAAGACAAGTACCATTCTGACGTAGCCACTCAAAAAATATTTATGAAACCACTATAAATGATAAACGACATCTAGGAACATTTTGCGCTTCAACATTTCTATTAGTCTATTTCAGTCTAGAAATACCTATTTGTCTTCAAAATTCCTAACCTGTTGGAATGGAAACAATAGAGAGTAAACTTGAAAACGTTTCTTGACAAAAATTCACCCTTAAGTTAAATCTCTTTAAAACACAGAAAAATCAGTTAACTCAAGGTGTTCTCTGCATCAGAAGAGGAATAGAGGCAATTAATGTGCTGTTTGATATTCCAATTTTATAATGTGCATCATTTACTTCAAAAATAAAAATAAAATTATTTTCTGCGCATAAAATGGAGTAGAAAAGTCAATTGTGTTTTAGCATTTTCACTTCTATCTACGGTACTTTTTAACAGTTTCTTTTTTTAAACAGTATATAGATGAAATTACCTTTCCGTGAAGTTATTTTTGTATCAACTTACACTGGGTATTTAAGAAATTATACATCCCTACTTCGACTTTTTAAAGCATATTTCAGATGCCTAAAATTGAAAATTTTAGTGGCAAAAAATCCTATTTATTCATAGGAAGATCATTCTGTAGACTTTTAATCGCAAATTAGAATTAATACTTCGTGTTATTCCCCATTGATAAGAAAACAATTACTTGTGGTACTGCCTATACTCAGATTTAAACATAGTGACCCGTTAGGAGCTGGAAGGAGAGGGGCGTTGTCATCTAATCGGGAACTCCAATATTAAAAGTTTATTCGTAACGAGGCTCCCGATTGGATGAGTCTCTCTCGGTCCAGCTCTTGACCTTGAAGTTCCACTATGTAAATCGGAGCATACTTACTATATTTTCTCATTCGTATTTCGCAAAATATGTCTTCTCATCTCCATTTGGCATCTGAGGTCCTTACCAGTGGCGTAGTTAGGGGACGGGGAGGTCCTCTCTGCGTACACTAATTAGATCATTTTATATTTCGAATCATATAATTTTAATTTCATATAATTCATGTAATTCAATTCCTATAATTTCATATAATTCATTTAATTACATATATTAATTTCATAGTTATGAAATACATGCAGTATTTTAATATATTATTAATGTCATGGGCAAATGCACGTGTATTTTTATTAAATAATGTATAAACTGCTCTGTAATATATATTTTTATATTTAATTTATGGGGGAAGGGGAGAGATAACATTAATTTTGCCCTGGGCGACACCAACTAAAGCACCGGGAACGGTGGCTCAGTGCATCAACTGATGTCACTGCAGCGCCTCTGACCAGGAGGACCTAGGTTCCTGTCGCGACGGCGGCAGGATTTCCAACACTAGCTTGTCAGCTAGGTCGAATTCAGTCGCTGTCTGGAGGAGAATTCTAGCGGCCGGCTGCTCTGATCAGTAGTTTTCCGTGGATCTCCGATCAACACCAGGCGAATGCCGGTGCAGAACCCTAACAAACGGGCCATGAACCGCGCGCGATATTTCCTTCCTCTTCCTTATCCTTTCTACACCCCTCACACACACACACTTCCACTAAAATGCACTATACTACCACACATGTCGGGAGACCGGTCGGGGACTTGCAACTTCTCCCGGCTGGGGCGGTGTCCCGCTGGAGAGATACGTGACTAGAGAAATCCCGTTAGCCAATTGTATTTCTTTCGATGTTTTCTTCATATCGATATTTTGTTGCAAAAACAGCGATGTTTTTTAATTTTTATTTTTTTAAAACAAAGGGGTACGTTGTAGAGTAGCAGCAATCCACAGCAATATCTTTGTTTTGAGTCATCCTCTTTATTACACTTCACATTTCGCCTGTGCAATCTCAGGGAATTTTAGGTGTTTTTACTTCGATGGTGTATGAATGGAAGTGACTAAAGTGTAAAGTAGCGAAAAACTATATTATTAATTTTATTCTTTACATTCGATAATAATTTTTAATCACATGCTGCTAACATGCTGGTAACCAAGTAATAAAGTATATCTCTTTTACGAACTCTAATTAAAAACGGATTGGAAAGTAGCATGTTTATTAGTCTATAATTAAAACATCGATGTTTTAAACTTCAATGTTTTTTCATCGATATCGAAAACCTTTAGCGATGTATCGAAACATTGATCTATGAATGTTTTGGTAAAGTTTCCCATCCCTAGTTTTGGGCCGTATACGGACTCATTTTGACACCGATCATTCTTTTACTTCGATGGTGTGTGAATGAAAGTGACTAAAGGGTAAAGTAGCGAAAACTATATTATTAATTTTATTGTTTACATTCGATAATAATTTTTAACCACATTCTGCTAACATGCTGGTAACCAAATAATAAAATGTATCCCTTTTACGTACTCTAATTAAAAACGGATTGGATTATAATTTTACGATTAAACGTCTGTAATTAAAACATCGATGTTTTAACCTACAATGTTTTTTCGTCGATGTCATCGACATCGAAAAACTTTAGCGTTGTATCGAAACATCGATGTATCGAAACATCGATGTATCGAAACATCGATGTATCGAAACATCGATGTATCGAAACATCGATGTATCGATGTTTTGGTAAAAGTTGCCATCCCTAGTCTCGCGTCGTACACGCTGTATACTCCTTGTGACACCGATAGCACAACGAAAGCGCTCTCCCGCACCTAGCTTCCTCGCTGTGAGCCCCGAGGTGGCGTGACCGCAGCGCGGGGTGGCTGTCGTGCGCGCGACACCCGGCGCTTGTTTGTTGTCGGTGCGCGGGGACGGATTTAGTTCGTGGCCTTGCTCGCCCGCGCCCTCTCTTCAGGAATTCAGCTGTGCCTTTGCGAGGGGTGGCGCCCGAGAAGCGTACTTTTCACTGCCGTGGTCCGGCTGTGATGGCTCAGCGGAGACATCGATGCCTCTGCAACATCGTTGTCCGGGAGTTGTTCAGGTTTGAGTTTCGACGACTAGGTACATAGATTGGATTCTCGGCTGTCCAGGATTAGCTATACTGCAGTGTAGCTAGTGAGTGATAAAGTCATAATGGAAATAGCTCTGAATAAGTCCACAACAAGATGGCCGAAACGTCAGCTCCATCGACCATGACGCGGCTAATCCCGGACAGCTAAGAATTCAATGACTCCGACCGCAGGAGCCTACGATTCTAGATACATAGATGGATCGAATGCCATTTGAAATGCAGAGTAATTCTAACGGCAGGCTGGAATCGATAATTTTCCGTGGTCGATAAATAATAATTCCGGAGGTGTATTCTAAAACAAGCCATTGACTGCGCGCGATCTTTCCTCCTTGATCCTTTTTTTTATTTTACGTCAAAAAAACAGTTCAAACTGCGTATGACGTGTTATTTATATATTATATATATTATATCCTTGATTCCTTCATACATACATACACATTTTACTTACTGTTTGTTAGTGATTACGGGCGTGTGAACTGCTGAAGTCATTAGTTCCGTAAGTGTAGTACACGTTTTTCCTCGCGAGATGGATATGATCTTTCTCTGCTAGATGGCGAGATCCGGTCCCGACCTACCGTCGGCTAGCGGGCTTTTCCCTTGTCAGGTATCTCTCACCAGCCGGGCACATCCCCAGCCCGGACAAGCTCTAAGCTCCCGACCGATCTTTCAACATATTTTGTGAAATGTACACTTTACATTCGTCACTGGAAAATACAGTCCATGTTGGACTTTAAAAAAAGATTTGTATCTGAAGGTTTTTCCAAAATGGAATTTATCTTCTAATATGTATCATGTATTTATATTATTTATATAATATATATCATGTATATATATTATATATCATATTTTTAATTTCATATTTTAATATGTACTCTATAATGTAGTTATTTTAGATTTTCGTTTGTTGAAGATTGAAAATGAAAATTTAAACAGGAAATGCTTGTTAGAAAATATTCCTGTGATTCCTTTTCAACATCTTTCACGATTTTTTTCTTCTAGTTTCGGCTTTGCATATTCCACCATTTACATAGCTCAGAGGAAAACTGAATGAGATAATCTGAAAACAAAGAATTTTTGTTATTTTAGTCAATTTCAGATTTATGTTTACGAATATTCAGAATTTATGACAGTTACATTGTATTAATTGCATGTATTCAAATAAATCTCATTTCTCAAAATTGTCAAGCACATGACCATTGTTTACATTGAAGTATCAAGCACATCTCAAACGAGTGTAATAATAGTGAAAACTAGGAAGTGCTGTGTTACTTATTTAGACATCTGAGTGAACAAGTCAGTTTTCTCACGCGACCGCCAGCTGACTGTGCCATACTTAGTGTTTTGAACGTGAACTTGACCTACAAAAAATAATTACGACGATTTCTCCGAAAAAAATCGACCCTTCCAAGAGAAACCAGAAAAAAAGGCAATATCGATGACCTAATTCTCGCCTTGTACTACGACCTTCCACTGTAATGACATCATTGGTCATTCGCTGAAATGCGATTCCAAGAATATACGACATACATTGATCCATAGTTTCAATCTGCAAGTTTTCGACAACTTGGACGAACATTTTAATGAGGAAATTTGTAATTAGTGGAAATAGTAGGGTCGTTTAGTTGAAGTGTGGAATATTGCCATGTAGTTACTCGTAATTTTATACATGTCATTGTCTGGAAATTCGCTATTTCCTACGGAAGTTAGCGGTTGCTGTAATAGCTTTAGAAAATACAAATATCATATGGAATATTATGTCAGAAAATGTATATCTGCACAATCGGAATATTCTTCTCCTGGATCGAAAATCATTGAAAAATTACATATAAAGATCTCTTGACTCAGAAAATCTAAGTGTATAGGTCGGATTTGCGTTTGGCACTTGCGCCATTTCCAACATCTTTGGCATTATTCACTTTAAACACATGCTTTTGCTTTTTCGATATTTGTTTCCAACTATTTAAACAATACGCACTTGTATTGTGATGTTTTAGAAATGTCTATTCGTAATGAAAGAGTAGTTTGCATTTCATTGTCATGTTCTACGAATCGATAAATGTTGGATATGCCTTTAATTCTTGTCGAGTTTCCCAACGATTATTCACCGGAAATCTAGCTGGAGTATCATTGCTTAATTTTTCTCACTATAATTCAGGAATGAGCGAACATACGGCGTTCATTTGCCAATACGCGCCACCTATATAAATATCCTTTTTACATTTGTTTCGAAAATCCATTTTTGTATTGGCGGAATCACTAAATTCCAAACACACAGTGAAGAGATTAAGGATTAATGGGGTAAGATTGTTAATTAAAGATGAGCTGATTAATTTAGAATACAGCAAAATCCATGATAGGGCTAAAAAGCTTACTGCCATTTATATTTGAGATGTTTCAATTAGCGAAACTTTGTGACTGTACGTTAATATCCTCGACGAATTCATATGCTTGGGTTTCTATATTAAGTTAAGCTTTCATTCGTTCGTATTTTTAATTATAAGCCCGGACACAGGTGCAAATCCGAAAGAGGCAAATCTGATTTCCCTCCTAATGAGATTATGTATTAACGGAATTTAATCATGATGATAAATTGCCGAATTAATTAGCGAAACTCGGTCGATTTTGCCCAGTGACAGAATTTTCCATTGAGTGGCATACGCAGACCACCGATATGGAATTACCTGAGTAGGAAAAAATGTTTTGTTATAATAACGAAAGTTCTAATTCGCCTGCTCAAATGAAAAGTGTTACAATAATAAAAAGTTACATTTGCATATTTTGAATGATATTTATTCAAGAATCCTTTATTAAATCACATAACTATTTTCTTTTCAAGACGATGGATAGATTTGCATTCTTTATCGGTCCGTAGGGTTACAGTGGAATTGTGATGTTTTTTGAAACGTAAATGACAAAATATAAAATAGAATTTGTTGATTAATATTTCTATTTACTCAATTTATTTCTAATAATCCAACTACAAAACTCGTGTACGGACAGTTCTCGTTTTCAACCAAACCTGTAAATACTACATTCGCATTTCAGGATTAAAAATTGTACATTGACTTTTCTTTTAGAGAAAACCATAATTTACTTATTATTGAGGATGGACTTCAGTGAAAGTTGTAAGAGAATTCAGTGCTTAAAACTTCACTGTCATTATCTTTTGATACGATTACTAGAATTTGAATACTTAAATAAACTTCAAATCCAAAAGTGTACCCTTAGCAACGGATTAAGCTTAAGAATAGCCTTTCATACGGGAAAAGTAAACAAAAACAATCAAAAACCAACGCAACACTTCAGTATTATATCTTAGTAAATAATTTTGAGTAATACATATTATCGTAAAAAATATAATACTATTGTTCAATTGAGACGGTATACTTCCAAACTTACCGTCCACTTTCACTCCTTAGAACACTTCCGAACAGAGGGGAAAAAAGAGGAAGCAAGTGAACCAGCAATAAACAACACAACAAAACATTAATTCCGCCTAATAGGTAATTTCGAGTAACTCACAATCACTGTAGAAAACTGAATATCAGCGTGTAACCGATACTTACAGACATGGCGTGAAAAGTCTCACCGTCTTATTGGCGACAACCTGCAATTTTAGCGCCCTTTTAATGAGCGAGTTTCAGCTCCCCCCCCCCCAGTTAACCCCGTTGCGCGCAGCCCTTAATTGCCGTCATTTGTTCGCACAGACGCCCGAAGTGGTTTCGCGAGAAGGGGGATTCAGCTTAAGAACGCCAGGACGCGCCACAAGCGCTACCAGCGAAGGTCGCTAAAGAAGCAACACTAAGGTGCAGGCTTGCAGCTAGGGAAGACGATGCGTCGAAACGGTAGCATACCGTAGGAGTACGGAATTATATTCGGGCGCTGTAGGTTGAAGATTCGAGCTCGACTGTGACTGGTTGGGGCAACTCGACAATCCGTAGTCTCCGATGGTCTTATTTGGGGGACATGTTTGACCACGGTTGCCTGGACAGCGAAAATATTACGTCGTTGTCATTATTGAATTATCAGTATAGTAACGTATCAGACGACCTATGTACCAGACGCAATACTGTGTGATTCCTGACTGTGTTTCAATTACATTATATTTACTACCGACAATACGTAGACGATATGTCTTACATTATATGTAATATTATTTAAACTTAAATGATATCGTAGGCTTTCGCGGCCAGAGTCATGATCTGGGTTTTCCGGGTGACGCTGCGTCGAAGGCTGAGGTGGCGACGTTTTGACCGACATATCGCGGTCCTCTTCAGGGCTGTACCGAGCAAACAGCCCGCGTCGCGCAGTACAGCCATGAAGAGGGCCGCGATATGTCGTTCGAAAAGTCGCACCTCAGCCTTCGACGCGGCGTCATCCAGACAGCCCAGATCGTGACTCTGGCCACGGAAGCCTACGATAGGCAGTAAAGCCCTGAAGTGGGCCGCGATATGTCGTTCGAAACGTGGCACCTCAGCCTTCGACGCGGCGTCACCCGGACGGCCCAGATCATGACTCTGGCCGCGCAATCCTACGATAGACAGTAAAGCCCTGAAGTGGGCCGCGATATGTCGTTCGAAACGTGGCACCTCAGCCTTCGACGCGGCGTCACCCGGACGGCCCAGATCATGACTCTGGCCGCGCAATCCTACGATAGACAGTAAAGCCCTGAAGTGGGCCGCGATATGTCGTTCGAAACGTGGCACCTCAGCCTTCGACGCGGCGTCACCCGGACGGCCCAGATCATGACTCTGGCCGCGCAATCCTACGATAGACAGTAAATCCCTGAAGAAGGCCGCGATATGTCGTTCGAAACGTCGCACCTCAGCCTTCGACGCGGCGTCACCTAGACAGTCCAGATCATGACTCTGGCTGCGGAAGCCTACGATAGGCAGTAAAGCCCTGAAGAAGGCCGCGATATATCGTTCGAAACGTCGCACCTCAGCTTTCGACGCGGCGTCACGGACATCACAGATCATGATTTAAACTTATATCAAGAGAAGATGTTTACGATAAAGGAGGAGTTTGATACGTTAAGGCATCTTTCATTTTCCTTTAAGGATTTTCGGTACTAGTATTGTAACTGGTGTTGAATTCAAACATTGTCTGGAGGATAAAATTTGTTTAGGAACGAAGAAAGTGAAAATGAACCTCTGATTGTTGAGAATCTTAATTTTCTACTTTGACTAGAATTGTTAAGGGACTAAGGAAAAGGAATTAATATAATACAAAATAAATGAGAATTAAAATTCACTACAATTTTCATTCGGAACGGTAGTCTCTTAATAGTTTTCTGTAACAAAAATAGTAAATGGTTGTAGTAATATTTGCTCTTTTGCTTCAAAATATTTTACATTAAACTGAACTATATTACTATTAAAACATTGTGGGTATGATGTTGGTAAGAACTATTTACAACTGGAAATTACTTTCTAAAATGTTTTAATTGTAATTCGTTCTACAACTCGTGTAGAACGTCAACATTAATTTTATTAAGTCTGTACTTCAAATCGGTTTAAAATTACATTTATATGCTAAGTACATACATTGTATTAAATACTTATATAAAATTCGTAACATCCAGAAAGTGTTTCTTTTTTAACGGTAAAATGGATAAACTTGATACCTGTCAGTCACACAGTTCATTCGCACACGACTACACAAACATCACTCTCTGTCAAATTATATTCCTTTGATGTTTTTTTAAAACAATCGTGTATTTCCAATCGTGAAAAAAACACATCGTTGTTGCACGTAATAAGTGAACCGTGAAAAATGTGAGCTTGGCATCATTCGAACGCACTTTTCTGTCTAATGTTACGATATAATATTTTGAAATACATACTTTATTTACTGGTGAAGAACTTACAATGTATTTATTTTCTTTAAAAGTATTTTAATATATTTGTTTTTCTGAGGATTTACGCTAACACTCTGCATAGTTTCGTTTTTTGTACGCCAAATGTCATGTAAGGTAAGAAGTTGAGTAACAAAAATCAAGTAACGGTATGTAACGAAGAAGAATGAAAACTTCCAAACAACGGAAACAGAATTTTTGAGATGTGTGAGAAAGTTTTTAGGAAAGAGATTGATTTTTCACCGTTGAAGAACAACATCCTCGAGTTGTGAATCTTCCAAAGAGGGAGTTGGACTGGCAGCTGGTCAGAGTGTTAAGCTCCCTGGTGAATATTATCTTTTTATTTAATTTATGTTAAAAGACAGCTAAAACTGCGTGTGACGTGCTATGGGGAGAATTACTAGAGCTTCGTCACAAGTCGATTACAAGAGCAAGTTGTATTTTATAACACAGTGTCAAACTCCAAAAGAACATTGATAACATTTACATAAAACAAAAATCCTTATTAAACAATATTTGAAATAAACTATATTTACGTATTCTTTTCATGTTTTTAAAACAATCGTGTATTTCCAGTCGTGAAAAAAGTCTTCGTTGTTGCACGAAATACGTGAACCGTGTAAACTCTAGGCTTGGCATCACTCGAAAACACTTTTCTGTGTAATACTATAATATGACACAAAATGCGTAATTTATTTACTAGTGACGAATTTAGAATAAATATAATTGTAAAAAACAATAAAATCTGTATTTGTCTTTTTGTGAGGGTATACGTTAATATGTTGCATTGTTCCGTTTTTACGACAAAATGTATCATGCGAATAAATAGGAAGTCATCTTCGTCAACATAGTATGTAGTAGTAAATATATTATGTTGACGAAGATAACCTCTTTTATTTATTCGCATAAGAACGTCAACAACACCGAATCAAAATTCCCACAATTCAAAATGTAGTATGTAATCTAAAACCATTTTACCTAATACCAACCAATAAAACCTTATTAATTATATTAGAAAGTGGTGTCTCTTCAAGTAGTACCTCTCGTAATTAATTTTATCTACGAGGAAGTATTTATCCACTTGAATAATAGATAAAACGAAAATCATTAATTATATAGCCTCTTCATGATTATCTCTCTTTTCCCAAACATTTTTTGCATTGTGATATTAGTTTGAAAATTTATTAAGGAATTACCGTATAGTTTGTGCCTTCTCTGTAGAAACTGTTAGTAAACAGGTTTAAAAATAAATTTTAAAAATTGCAGTTTTCATAATTATGAATGAAAATAATTTTCATATTTGAATGAAAATCGGACTCAACAGGTTGTATAAATTCTTATATTCCAGGAAAAAAGAAAAGAAAGAAATTGCAGATATTTTCCAGAAAACTTTAAAAATGTCTCAAGGATTCTATGTGAAGTCCGTCCCAAAATTGAAACATTTTAATGATCTCTGGAACGGCACAACTAGATATTTCACCTGTATTTACTAACTTGCATCTCATGATCTTCTCACCTGACATAGTTATGAATGATACATACATACATCCCGATTTTGGGGTACAAAACTGCATGTATCTGCTTGCTGTGTGTACTAATCTTAACCATCTTTGAGCAGCACTAAATCCTTTTACACTCAAAGAAATCTTATTTGCGAGTTTCATGAACGAAAATTCGAGATCGTATTGTGCAGGTGATTCCAACACTTTTCCTCCGTAATAGCACAAGGAGGAAAAGGAATAAAGAAAAAAGAGGCAGACTTCTGCGTGTGCGTGGCTTGCGACGCGATCTCTGCGCTTTGGCCAAGGTCAGTGCAGCTCGAGGCTTCGCCATCGATCCCCGGCTGCTGAGCCCCACCCCCTCCCACCGCCCCACAGAGACGAGCGAGCACAGGTCACACCAGAGTCTGGAAAGGTGCGAATTTGTCACTAAAATTATCTGTATCGTAATTTATTTTGCAAAACGTAAAACGGAAACCTTATCTACGATGGTAATGAATCTTTTCCGAGTACATAAACATTATTCATGACATAAGAAATTGTAAGATGTTACTATCGAATGTCGAACAACGTTTTATCCACGTCTTAAAAATTCCAATAAACTATGTTTTCGTTTAAATTGAACTATTCATCCAGCGAAAGGTCGCATACTGATGTTGATAGTAGTTAATAGCTGACCATGGTTTATGTTATATTGGTTATGTAATATAACCAATTATACGAAACTGATTCTTGTTGTTAATAATAGACCATGAATTATTACGATTGTCGTATCTTATGACTAGTGGTAGATTTTAATGAAATGTCTTTTTTTCGTTTCACTTTAAAACAATGTCGTTTAGTATAGAAATTCATTTTATGTTATGACAAAAGGTAATGGCCCATTTTTATCTTAATTTTTTTTCATTTTTATCGATTCGGCTAATAAGGCATTTTTAACCTTTTCCATCATTTACATTTTTAGCTAGTTTCATTGATTTTAATGTCATTTATATGGTATTTGCTTCAAATGATATTCTCGAGATGCAACAAATGTTCTCCACAGAATTTATGAGTCCCTATACCTGGCAGCCTATTAGATTTCTTCCCTCAGAAGTTGTAATGTCAGCCATTATGAGTATGTAACCTAACGTTCCTGTGATGCCGGTCAGCGTCATTGGAGGTTCAACCGATTTCAGGATAACTAAAGACAGAGATCTTCTGGTAAAGAACAGTCCAAACCAAAAGTTTGAGAGTGGAGTTCACTTGAACTAATAGAATACGCCTCCATTACATCAGTAACATATCCAACAGCTTACATTTTTCATCTGAACAGGTTTTGATAACATTTTTTACCTCATTTTTATTTGCCTTTAGGGCATTTTTAAAACATTTTAAGAGTATTTTATTGATCTTTTTGGCGATGTTTTAGGTCATCAATATCCTCCCAACACTTATGACATTTGAACTTTAAACATATAACCAGGTTAAATAGTTTGCGGTGTTGCCCGGAATGTTTTCGCCAGTACATAAAAAATATCCACCGTTGGCAAAAAAGAGGATCTCCAGGTACGTATGATGAGTAGTCTTCAATATTCTGAATGAAACAAAAATATTTATTTTATCTGAACGTTTATTTATACTGTTTACTTACGCGTTGAGAGTAAATTAAATAGCTGTTATGTCCATTTTAATTTTTGCAGTACATAAAACTACTCATTATATCCGATATAATAGAGAATTGTCGAAGTAAATATCATTAATAGTATGTGCTTACAGGGTTTCATGCAGATCACTTATAAACATACTTTATCATAATTTGAAGCACTTGTACTCGTAAGTATAATAATGTATACACGTAGCAGTTAATTTAAATATTAACGACATGAGATATATTTCAGAAACATTACAATTGGGTAACTTTTGAAAAAAAAACGAAAGTTTAGAACAAAATGACATTTATCTTATTATTATCATTTATTCTTATCTGATACACTACATTTAACACTATCCGTACAAAAAGGTTGAAGAAAATTTTGATTTTTAAGAAAATCTTAGTTGTATTATTTTTTAATATTGCCTATATTTCATTCAAAATTACGCAAAAATACTAATATTTTTAAAAACATAAAGTGCATGATATTAATCAAGGAACTAACTGTGGTGAGCAACTTTTATTTGAAGAAATCTGTATCTTCACTATTGTAATTGTAGGAAGCAGGCGAGAAAAATTTCAAACTTTTTGGCCTTCAAGCAACTTTTGAAAATTCAGAGTTAAATGTGAAAATTGGACCTATGCCATCTTATAAGTGTATTTCACTATATTCTCTCAAGATATGTAAGGAAAAAATTTGGTGCAATTTTTGAGAAAATTTTGAAATTGTCTCAGGGGCTTCAGGCAAAATTCTTCCAAAATTAGATAATTATTTTCAAAATTGCAGGTATTTAAGACGGCCACATCGACCAGAAAATTAAAAAAAAATGTTCCAAAAACTTCAGTCCAGTGTTGTTCACGGACGGAGGAACGGATGTTTTGAAAAAATAAAAAAAGCAATAATTTTTTCGATATCGGGACCACAAATCTTGTATTTTCAATAAATACTCGAAATCGATTTGCCGCAGCATTACGTAACTTTCTCTACACTTCGTATATTACTCTTTACATGCCCACGTATACTAAAAAGTAAAAATTAGAACATTATTGATTTTCAGCAGTATCGATACCCATCTCATTCATATCGACTCACTACTTACAATACAGAAAAATGGATACGTAACACTGGAAATGCTAGATTTAATGGCTAAGTGACATGAAATATCGACTTCACTCATATCAGCGAGGAGAGAGTAATAAATGACTTTATAGTTTTAGGAAATGCTAATGTAGGCAGCTTAGGAGTAGACATGAAAATACTGAATTTATGAAAGTTAGGCATGAAGATTCATGAATGTCTAGTTTGAACGTCTTTATCTCGTGAAGCAATTGGCGCTTAGAATTAAACGGGTAATTTTATTTTATTTTTAGTTAATTGAGTAGAAATATTAGTTTGTAAAGAAGTTATAATTCACTTTACATGAGGTTTAAAATATATAATACTCTTTCTTTCAGAGAAATAGGGTTCCTCGCGTTTTGCAAGAGTTGAAATAGTACATTTCTCTTTCGTGAGAACTACTTGCTCTGAATATTCGAGGAATTGTTTGCGATGGCAACATTAAGAAAAAATGTTTTTCGCAAAATTTCCTCGTTTTGTGTCGTTTTTGACGTTTTGTCGTTCTCAAGTTAAGGTACGTTGTTCAGTATTGATTAAGTCATTTCTGGGGGTGCTGTTAAGAGTCTGAACCTCTACAAACGATGATAATTTTGTCGAGGAAGCCAATTTTTGAGGGTCGACTTTTTTTTTTAAAGAGTAGAAGAAATCTACAAAAAGATGTTTTCTTTTAGCAACAAACAACATTGAAACTCGAAATTGTACCTTCCATCATTATTATCAAAGCCTTCAAATGACAGACCACGTTGCTTTACTTAACTATTGGAAAATAATATGTTGCATTTGCCGTGCTGAGTCAATATTACCTTTGCTGCATGTAGCACCTAAGGGTGATATAAGTACTTCATTGCATATAATTACACATAGTAGCGGCACACCAATAGGTATCCGGAGAATATTTCTACATGTAATGTCTTTATTATGCAAGCAGTATCAGGACAAACGGGTTCGTGTTAATGGTTGGGTATGCATCTCGTACCTGTTTGCATCAATCCAATTATAATAGAACGCAGTTCTTGTTAACATAGCATCATTTCTGGAGCAAAAAGTAGAAATGATAATTTCGGCTAACTTTTTTCGCTAACCCGGAGAGGGATTTTGGGACTGCCCATGCATTTTGAAAAATACGCCATGGAGATGGGGGAACAGCTGGAAAGTACAATCGATGAGGAAACGATTTCATTCGCTTTCAATATCGCTTCATATTGGAAATTTCAATGGCTGGGATAAACACGTTTCCCCTATAATGAGAGCAGCTGCATGTAGATGAATTCTCGCATTCAGCCGGTGATGATATCTCGTTACTTTTGATTTGCCCCTGTGCGTTTTAACTTCATTGAAGGGGCTTGAAAGCGAGTATTATCAGAGCTTTTTGAACGAAATTGATCACACAGAGCAGATATTTCTACTGAATAAACATTTTATTTTTGTATCTTTTCATAAATAATCATGAATATGGTTTCAAAAAAATTGCAGAATGTTAACATTAAATTTAAAATTAGTGTTTACAGTTCAAACTCGATTTTCAGTACAACTACAGTTTCCTGTTACGTTATTAGTTGCTTGGTCAAAACCGGGTCATCGAACCATAATTAATTTTGCATTGAATTTCATTTAGCCATTATTATACTCATTCACAAATATACTCATTATATATTTATATTTTAATTTTATGTTGTTATAGTTTATTCGCAAAGAACATAAAACCTAAATCGAGAACCACTAAAATATAATTATTCTATCCAGCGCTGCTTTCAGGTTGTAACTATATAAATATTCTAGGAACTCGTAGATTATGTTCCGAAAAATACATTCGTGTGACACTAGATACAATTTTTGTTCTATTTTTTTTCTATACATCCCATTGAGTACCGTGGGGTAAGGATAATAAAACAAGATTCACTATTTCTGAGAAAAAGAGAGAAATTGTTTCATTTCTACTCGAGTGAGCGAATGTTCAAGGAAAGTTGTTGCAAACGTGCAGTTTTCGATGGTATGAAGTCGTAATTTTAAAAAAAATCAATGCTCGTCATTTTTGCCCAAACGCACGACGGAAATTGTAGGGTTAGATTATTTCTAAAAGAGTTTTTTCGCGCCCGCAATGCCTTCTTGTGTAGAATTTGTCAACAGTGCGTGATGGTGAAACCCACTTCAGTCACCTCCTTCATTACATAGAGGAAGTTTGACGTTTGGACTTCTTACTCTTTCTCTTGAGGAAAAAGATCCTCTAGAACCAATATTGTCTAATACAGGGGGAGGTATGAATTCAAAGCGGATCTCTTCACGATGGGAGAAAATGTCCATAGTTTATACACTTGGACTCGGATCATCCTGTATTGTCTTGCATAAGCAGGGTTTTCTTATAAAGGAGTCTCGTTTAAAAGATTTCTATTGTAAATTGTCCGAATTAGTTAAGCCAACATCGAATCTGTAGTGCTCAAACTGTTTTCTGTGGTGTAAAAAGTGTGATGTGCAATTAAAATATTTGTGTTCAATTGAAATATCTGCGAATGAACTAGTCAAACTTAAAGCGCAGTGTGCTCAATAACTATCGCGAAATGTTATTTTTAAACTGACTTAATATTATTATACATAACATTATAGAAGGCACACTTTTTCATTGCAAGATATCGACATTTTCTCTCTCAACATCTAACGTATCTTTTTATGTGTAATAATAATAATAATAATAATAATAATAATAATAATAATAATAATAATAATAATAATAATAATAATAATGCCTTTATTGATATGGCGAGGCTCGGGCCATTAGGCCCGCTCTTCCGCCTAACCACATGTCAGATGTATACAAAGATCAAACATATATTATATACAAATATAAACAATATATTTATGTTGCAAGTAGTTAGTAGAAAACAAGTATAATTTAAATGTAGCTTTTAAAAAGATAAATGAAATATTAAAATAGACAGAAATGTGGCAAATTTTGTTTGACAAATTATAAATTCATAGACGGAAGTTAAACAAGTTGAGTTGAATAGCATTGCTCCAAACGTTTTCGCGCTACGCGGCAGCCTGGTATTCACCCCGAGCGACTGTAATCTTTTAAATACAGAAACACACCACCTCACTCGCCGCTCGACCCTGGAGGAAAACCCGCTAGTCGGGGAAAACCCACCAGGCAGGCTGCGTCCTAATACAATAGTAACTAAGCTAAAATGAAGTGACAGGATTTTGGGGTGTTTTCCTCAGCTGCTGGCCTTGCTGCAAGGGAATCGTCTTCTTGCTCTAATCCTCCTCTGCTCCTATGGATGAAAACACATTTCCGGCAGTATCAAACAAATCACAAAAGAATAAATTTTCAACAAGTACATTACGGTTATTTCTAAACATATTAGTCACTTTTTAACATTCCTAAAAGGTGGTAAAACTGACATTGGATTTGACACCCGAATATCTACAGTGATGTAAGTTGTATAATGATATATTCTATTTTGTAAGAAAGTCATTCAGGTGTTTCTTAAAAGATGTTAATGAGGAGCAGTTTTTAATGTTGAAAGGCAATTTATTCCACTCTCGGGCTACCGTAATTGCGTATGATTTATTGTAGTAGTTTGTTTTACTTTTTGGAATACAGAGTAACTGAGATTTCTGAAATCTAGAGGATTTAAGATATACGAAATAATTTGTTAAATATGACGGGGAATTCACTTTTAGCATCTTAAATAAAAGACAAAGGCTGTGATACAAACGCCTATCCTTTAGTGTTAGTATTTTGTTCACTTTATAAACTCTGGAGATATGATCGTATTTTTTTATATTATAAATGAAACGAATACAGTGGAAAGCTACAAAAGTGAAAAAATGCAGAAGCTTGTGATTATTATGATTGCAATTTTCCATAACATTTTCCAGGGTAATGTTTCGTATGGAGACATGTAATAGTTAATCATTAAAATTTTCAATTATTGATTATCAATGATTATCATCAATCAATTATCAAAATTCAATTATCAATGATTGATGACCGACGTATTGGCAATTATCACTCTACAGTACAAAGTGCAGGAAACTTCATCAACTGTTGAAAAGAAAGGGATGCGTTTGAAATTATTTTTCTTACAATCAAAAGAATATTCGATATATTTTCAAAATTTCTCCTAGTTTTCCGAAAAGTATAGAACTCCCGAGCATTGGTTCCGCCAAGTTCTGGACTATTTTATCTCGCCAGTCATGTTTGGGCAATCGACTTAGACTATCTGACATTAAACGATTGCGTCAAACCAATTTAGTAGATGTAGCATGTAGTAAAGATGTTGAAACAAACAGGTGGGTCGGATAATAAATTCAAAGATATCTTTCAGGTGAGGAGTGTTTTGCAATTCTTACAGTGGTGGAGGAATTTTGTCATTCAAGTTGCATAATATTGCAATTAATAAAAATATATTGTAATACAATGCAAAACATTCTCAGATGTAACTTAACCTAGACCGAAATACGTGCAATTTGTTTTACAATATTCCCGAATCGAAAATCTATAAAATAAAATAATTTACCTTGTATTAAAAACCATGGTTGACGGAAACTCTGTGAGGAACATTGATTAATTGTGCCTGATTTGACTCTAGTAATTGTCATGATACGTTTTGATTAAAATTATTTTTTCAGTCTGTATTTCTTCAACATACCATACTATTTTTAAAGATAGAGATAAAGATAAAGATATTTTTCATATTAATGTTTTTTACATAATACATAGCGTAACGTTTCGGAAATTATTTGTTTCCATCATCATCATAATCCATTATCAAGATGCGGTTTAGTGCGACCTGTGTGTACGAAGAACATATTCTTCTGTTTATGACTGACCATTGTTTAAATTATTTATTTATTTCAACTATGCCTGACGATCCAAACAAATAATTTTCGAACCGTTGAGCTATGTATTACGTAATAAATATTAATATAAAAATGTTTGACTTTACAAAAATCAAAGACCAAAAATATTATAGTAAATGTTTTGATTATTCATTCGGATCTTCACTAGCGTAAACACTCTTTACGTGCGTCGCTTGTCACCACTAAGCCAAACACGCGTATGGCGTAGCCAAAAGCCTCTTTCCAGCGGCGGCGGCGGCGGCGGCGGCGGCGGCGCGCGCAGGCGGCGTGTCTGCGCGGCGCAACAAGCGCGCTGATGAGCGCGCGCCGGACGCGTGACGGCCGAGGCGTTTTCGTGTGCCGAACAATAAAGAGCGTGCGGGCGGGCGGCGGGCGGTGGGCGGCTCTGAGCGCCCGACGTCAGAGCGGCCCGGCGGCGGTGGGCGGCGGCCGTGGGCGAGGTTGTTGTTCCGGTTCCGAGGCCGCCGCCCCGCCGCCGCTGCCGCTGCCGCTGCCGCTGCCTTCGCCACCGCCTCCGTAACTGCCCCCGGCCCCGATGGTACCCAGGTCACTGTTAGCGCGTGCGTCTCTACTGGACGCCCTCGACACCGCCTGCGACTTCGCCTTCGCATTCGCATCCGCCTCCAGTGTTCCTTCGCCTTCACCGTCGCCCCCTCCTATGCCTTCGCCTCCACTGCCCCCTTCGCCTTCGCTGCCGCCCCCTCCTATGCCTCCGCTTCCACTTTCGCCTCCACCTCCGTCTCAGCCTTCGCCTTCATCTCCGCGTTCGCTCACGCCTTTGCCCACGCCTTTGCCACCGCCTTCGCCGTCTCATTCGCCCCCGCCTTCACCTTCGCCTCTGCCTTCGCCTCCGCCTTCACCTCCCCTGCTCCCTTAGCCTTCACTGTCGCCCCCTGCTATTCTTTCGCCTCCGTCTTCGCATCCGCCTCCACCTTCGTCTCTGCCTTCGCCTCCGCCTTCGCATTCGCCTCCACTGCCCCCTTCGCCTTCGCTGCCGCCCCTGTTATGCCTCCGCCTCCGCCTTCGCATCAGCCTCCGTCTTCGCCTCCACATCTGTCTCCGCCATTGCCTCCGCCCCACCGACCTATGCCTTCGCCTCTGCCTCCGATTTCGCCCTCGTGTTCTTCACATCCGCCTTCGCCTCATAGTCTCCTTCTCTTCTCCTCCGCCTCCACCTCTGCCAACACCTCCACCAGTGCCTTCGCTTTCGCCTTCCCCTCTGCCTTCGGCTCCAACTTCGCTGCCGCCCCGTCCTATGCCTCCGCCTTTGCTTTGACCTTCTCCTCCGCCTTCGCCCTCGCCCTCGCCTCCGCCTTCGCCTCCGCCTTCGCCTCCGCTTTCGCCTTCACCTCCGCCTTTTCGCCTACGCCTCCGCCTTCGCCTCCGCTTTCGCCTTCGTCTCCGCCTCCGCCCATGTCTCTGCTCCGCCTCCGCCTTCGCCTCCACCTTCGCCCCTGCCTCCACCTTCGCTTTCACCTTCACCTTCGCCTCCGCCACTTGAGCCGCCAAGGGTGGGCGAGCGCGCGGGCGGGCGGGCGGGCGGGCGGGCGGGGGCGAGCGGCTCAATGGGCGTCGCGGCGCCGGCGGTGGGCACGTGGGCCCGAGCCGCTTGAATGAATCGTCTCGGCGGCGTCTTGTCAATGAGGAATGCTGAGTGGGAAGTAACGAGCCGCCCGGCCGCGGCGGGTCGCCTCACAAAAGTCTAGGTCTCTCCCTCTCTCTCTTTCTCTCGGAGTGGAGATTGCTTTCCCAGCGTGGATTTGTCAATGGAGCTCGCCCGCGGGCCGCGCATTGTCGGGGCCACGGACACGTGTCGCGGGCGGACAGCGCGGGCGGCCGCGTTCGATAATTTTTCCGAACGCGCGCGCGCCCGTGAGAATGTATATCGGACAATAGACGCGGCCACGCCACGTGATCCGGTGTCCACGTGAGGACGAGACAGCTGGGCTCATGGACACGGAGTTAGATCTGAAAGGGTGCGGCGATGGTTGTAGAGGCGGAGTCGGAGATAGTGGTGGTGGAAGTTGACGAGTTTGGATGGAAAGAGAATTAGTAGGGAGATAAACAGAATATTTTGGTTGCGGTCATGAAGAGTGTGGTTAAATCGAGAGTTGTGATGGGAACGGTTAGAAGTGTAGTATTCAGAGAAATATGTGTAAATAGCATCCGAGGTGCCAGGGAGCACATCCACCAGGCGGAGCGAGGTGGCAATGAGGCCGGATAAAAGGAATTGACTTATTTCGTGTTCACGAGCAGATCAACTGTTAAGGTCATTGGTCCCGTAATTGTAGTGCTTGTTTGTCCCTCGGGGGTGACAGAGATCTTCTCCCGCTAGAAGGTGAGATTCGACGCCGACCTGCACATCAGTTATCAGGCTTTTCCCCGACCAGATATCTCCCACCAGCAGGGCTCCGCTCTAGTCGAGACAAACTATAAGCTCCTCACCAGTCTCCCGACATGAGTGGTAGTGTAGTGTATGTTAGCAAAAGTGTTTGCTTGGTGTTGATCCGAGCTATCTAACTCTCTAACTCTACGATCTAGCTCTCTAACTGCTGTCGAGCTCGAGAGCGCAGGTCGAATTCAGTCGCTGTCTGGAGGAGAAATCTAGCGGCCGGCTGCTCTGATCGGTAGTTTTCCGTGGTTTCTCGGATCAACACCAGGCGATTGCCGGAGCAGTACCCTACCAAACGGACCACGGACCGCGCGCGATCTTTCCTTCCTCTTCCTTGTCCTCTCCTCTCCCCTTACACACACACTTACACTACATGCACTACACTACCACATATTCCGGGAGACAGGCCGGGAGCTTAGAGCTTGTCCCGGCTGGTGCGGCGCCCCGCTGGTGGGAGAGTCCTTGTTAGGGGGAAATCCCACTAGTCGACCTACCGCCGGATTTCGCCATCCAGCGGGGGAAGATTACCGCCATCTCCCCACCAAAAAACATGCACTACACTAACGGGAATAATGACCAATGCACTTGACGCGCCCGGAAACACGAAAAAATCAATCAACCAATCAATCCAGAGCGCAGGCCACCGCCAGATAGCGCGGATGGCGTCCGCGGTGGGAGCGACCGAGTCGTGCTGTGCTGGGTTGGACTTGGGCTGGTGCTGGGCTGGGCCGGGGCGGGGCCGCGCTCGCTTTGATTGGGCGCCGGGGGCGGCGGCTAACGAGCTCGACAGAGCGCTGCCGCGGCCGTCAGTGCCGCCTCCGAAGTCGTCCACGTCGACCGCGTCACCCACGCCATCTCGCCGCCGCCGCCGCCGCCGCTGTCACGATAAAGGCCGCATCCGGCGCGGCCGTGACGAAGGTGAAGACCCAGGCACTTACTGCAGTCAGAGAGGCGGGTAAAGGTGAAATAATACATTGGAATGGAGGGCATTCTGCCCGTTTTATAATTTCTTTCCATCAGCTGAATTGTTGCTATCCTTAATTTACTTTTAAGTTAAGGGAAGTTAGAATTTTTTTCGATATACTGTGCTGGAAACACATCTGCGTAACGAAACCCAGTAGAGGAATGAAAAGGTAATCTTAATGGCCGCGAGCCGTTAAGGAATTAACGGCCCCCGGACGTTAAGGAATCCCGTGAGCTTCAAAATATTTAACTCTCAAGACAAATGACAAACAACGTAAAACGTAATATATTAATTTCCAGCACTTAAAACATTCTTATTTTTAATTATTTTAATTAATGTAATTATTATAATTATTTTAAAAATGAAAATGTGGAATACTAACTTTGATATGTCAACATTTTTGTTAAATAATAAAAATAATTTTAACATTGAGAATTTTGTCCACAACGATGTGCGAGAATATGTCTGATTTTTCTTTAGCATACGCCAGCATTACTGTTTCATTCACCTCATTTACATTTTTGCATTGACGCCAATATCTGAAATCTTCGCGTTCCTTCTCATACCGTAATTCCGTTTTTGTTGATAACAAATCGAAATTAGCACTATTCGCGGTCTCCACAAGATCTTTTGGAATATCCATTTGTGGAAAATGTATCTTTTTATTGGCGTCAAACAAAGCCACCACGTATTAAAGAATCGAATCGAAATGTCTCGCCAAGACCAATATTATAGTTGGTCTTGGACTCGCGTCTGAATCGATATAGAAGGGGGCGTTGCATTCCTACATAAGCAAAGGCAAGAAAATTTTTTATTTGTATTATTTTTCTTATAAGAAGATGGTATTACGAAAAGTATTGAACGACACACGGCCGATAACACAAACAACAGGCTTGGTTGGTTATATACCTTGGCTATCACCTCGGTTTTCAAACTTCAACCACGTCTGTTATTTGGTGTCTATCGGCCTAATGACGTTTAATACTATTTCGTTGTTACTAAATAATCACATATTATAAATTAATGTTGGGTTTGTGTTCTGGAAGCCGTAATTCATTTTAATTTGTAATATGAAGTACGATTATATCGGCTTGTAAAATCATTTGTAACGTCCTGTAAAATCGTCTTATAAAATCGGTTTTTTAGTCTGTTAGAAACATGCAGTAAAGTTCAAGTTTAGGGGTACTTCATTTTGATTCACAGAAATCAATGTAAATTATAATGCGATACACATTAGGTTAATTAATCTATATTAATTCTTTCCATTTATATTTGAACCAAATATCTCGACTGTGTGATTTCGTATTGCAATGAATATAGCCGTAGACTCAAATGCAAGGCTGCTGGCTCGAGCAGCTCTGACGCGTCCATTCCTTAACATTGATCGCCTGCACGGTACAAGCCTTGCTGCAACATCTGGACTGAATTCCTTTTAAGGTGTCTTGAGTTACGCCGTAGCCGTTTCATCGTTTTGCAGTTAACTGACGGCATTCGACCGAAGCGGCTCGGTAATATCCTATCTGTTTGACAGTCATTCTGGTTAGATATATACTTCTATGCATCACATGCCACCTCTTTATGACATTATCTTATGGAGTGTTCCTGTATTTTCTTCTTCTGCATTCGTCATCACGCTTCGCGATTTTCTTCCTCTCTATAAGAAACCCTCATGATATTACATGCCTAGGCAGAAGGCATGCATTTATGGGTTGTTCCCTTTGACAGCTGTATTTATTTATTTATTTAGTCAAAAACAGTCAAAAACTGTGTGTGACGTATGGGGGAGAAAATCATCTGCGTACGCTTTGAGTTTCAGAATCCCTTAATTTAACTATTAATATTTGAAAATGAAAAATAATATAAATAATAATAGTAATAGTAATAGTAATAGTAATAGTAATAATAGTAATAGTAATAATAGTAATAGTAATAATAGTAATAGTAATAGTAATAGTAATAGTAATAGTAATAGTAATAGTAATAGTAATAGTAATAGTAATAGTAATAATAATAATAATAATAATAATAATAATAATAATAATAATAATAATAAATGATGCGTGTGACTATCAGGTGCCACTAAGCAAATAGCATAGGAAAGTAAACCAAAAGGAAACTCATAGTACGCTGTATGTGCATTTGCGCCTGTAAACTTAACCATCTAAGGCGAAATGTACATGTACCCCGTTTTTCAATTGAACTTTGCTTAATCGGAAAGATTCTGGTAACACGCATTCACATGTTTCATTAATAACAAAACGAACAAAACTACTATTACGGACTAAGTATTGTATGTACCGTTAGAAAAAAACGTTTTTATAAAAAAACAATCCTTAGCTTTATAAACATTCGTGTCTGACTCGGGAGAAAAACTAGGTTTACACGTGTTTCGTTGTTTTACCAGATAAAAACGGGTTCGACTTAATCCATCATCCTACGCTATATAGCCACTGTTTGACTTAATATAATGTGAGACTTATAGATAAATCCTCTACATTCAACCGCAATTGTCATTGTTCAACTAAAAATATCAATCTCAAAACATCGATGTTAATAAACGTCGGCATAAAAAAATCAAAAATTAATACAAAAATATCGAATTTTTGCAAACATCGACATCTACGTCGCATCCCTATTTCCCACGAAACATGGTACGCCAGATACAATTATTTTCACTCGAACACTTTAAATATTCACTTGTCGAGCTTCCTCCGAAAGAAAAATCTGTGTCACTCTCCCCCCCCCCCTTTCTCCACAAAGCGTGACATCTGCCGGCGGAACCGGCTCCCGCGACGTTTCACGGAATTGAAATCATTCCATTATTCAGCCCCCGTTAATTGATTCATAACGCTCTGCAGACTGTGTAAACACTGGAGAAGCTGGGTCGAGAAGTTTCGAATTTATCGTCTTCTGTTTTGTGTGCCGACGTATTTCAGAGAGGAAAAGGGAAAGCGACTTCCGTGCTTCCCGAGGCACGACGCTGTCCTTCTATGCGCCCCACACAAATATTGGTCGCTGGGGCTCGATGGCCGACGATAAAAAGTCGTATCACCGACTCGGAAGGTGCCGGGGGTTTCTCATTACTTGGGACCCTGAAAGCGTCGAATCGTCGCGACAAAATATCCCCAATAGGCCAGTGACCATTGAGGCTGTCAGACACCCTCATTTGTTCCCGAACTTAGGGTCTATCTCCTTTGAAAACTCCATTTGTAAAGGAATAAAGGGAAACAAATCGACAGAGACGAATGCTGATCATGAGGCCCTGGTCGTAATCTTACGATCTAACGCGGCGTGTATGCATGTGCCGGTAGGGCAGGGCCTACGGACGCCGAAGCCCCGTCTCCCGCTGTGTCGGAGGTGCCGACCTCTGTGGCTGGGAGACGTGAGCTTGCGGTGCGCAACCTGCTCGTCAACTGTTTCAGCTCTGCGTGTCAGAGGTCGGCGCATGTCAACCAAAAACTCGTGCGACTAAAGATGTACGAAGAAGTTTGAGGGCCGTAGAAGTCTGATGAAAATTCAAAAAGGGGGAGTTATTAATTTGAAAGGATATACATACCTATATTACATTTTCATTCTTTAATTATTGTATTTGAATGTTATCATGGATAATAGAAGATCTAAAAACTGCGTGTGCATCTCATAAATATGAAGAATTCAAAAGATATTTTCTGTTATTTCTTTTACTGTGATTACTTTGCAGTTAGTAAGATCGATTTTGTTTTCAATCGCAAATTATCTAGAAGTTCGAACTTATATTAGGAGAAAGCTATCGAGATTGGGTTCTATTTCTGAAAAGAATCACTAGAATCAACAATTTTAATCGTAAACTTTTCCTTGAACTTCCTTGCATCTAGGACAAGAGTAATTAATGATTTAACAATGTGTATTCTAAATTAACATTAATAATTCTATAATAAGTATAAATTCACTGACAGAAATAAAAAAAATTGAACTAAAAGAAGCCGATTGAGATTGGATTATTTTTCGGTAAAATCTCCCAGACATTATTGACACAGCCCGCGGGACTGCGCGTTAATTCGACAATACATTTTATTACATATTTATTAAATAATTATTAATCCAGTAGTACGCATTAATTCAGGAACTTGGTGACTAAAAATAAATGATATTCAAAAAGAAATAACACAAACTAAATGGAAACACAAGATATTTCTCACCAGAGAAGTAGCACAAGTACCGAGAAATTCCTTCCCACCCCTTCCCCTCCTCCGCCTCCTCCGCCTCCTCCGCCTCCTCCTCCTCCTCCGCCTCCTCCGCCTCCTCCGCCTCCGCCTCCGCCTCCGCCTCCTCCGCTTCCGCCTCCTCCGCTTCCACCTCCTCCGCCTCCTCCGCCTCCTCCGCCTCCTCCGCTTCCGCTTCCTCCGCCTCCGTCTCCTCCGCCTGCTGCTCCTCCTACTCCTCGTGCTCCTTCTGCTCCTCGTGCTCCTCCTGCTCCTCCTCCTCCTTGACATTCCCACCGCAGAGGCCAAGCCCGACGTCGCCGGCGACGGTCGACTATTTCTTTCTTTTGGGGCATCACCCCGTCGCCCCGCCTCGCCCATAGGGCACCGCTTCTCGCGGATGATCGATCGCGGGGACGCGACCTCGGAGACCTCGTCGCCGCGGAGGGACAGATGCCATCGCCGGCGCGCGCACTAGCACGCGTGCGCGTGTGCGTGTGCGTGACGCAGCGGCCGCAAGACAGATGGTCAGCATGCAGATGCTCCCCCGAGAAGGAGACGAGACGAGACGTGTCGCCTGATCAGTATTCCGGCATGAGCCGGAATGGAGACGCGCGCCGGGGACGTTTATACGGGCAACAGGGCTCTAAAAGGACTCGGAGACGCTCCGCTCCGCTCCGCCCTCTCTCGGGTCGCCCCGCCCCCTTCCCCACCCCGCGCCCGCCGGCGTCCTGCCTCGACTAGAGAATGAAGCGGGGTACTTAAGCGGGGACGCGAACGCGCGCCGGCGGCGGGCGAGAGGGAAATCTAGAGACCCGGGTGGACGCAGGGGGCTTTGGGGGCCGTGCGTGAGCGCGGGCGACTTCGGGGACCGGAGGCTGGTTAAGAGCGAGTGATGGCGGTTGCGAGCGAGTGAGGGTGGGAGGGTGGTTGGGAGCGAGCGATTGAGGGTAGCTGGGAGCGAGCGAGCGAGTGAGGGTGGTTGGGAGCGAGTGAGGGTGGTTGGGAGCGAGTGAGGGTGGTTGGGAGCGAGTGAGGGTGGTTGGGAGCGAGTGAGGGTGGCTGGGAGCGAGTGAGGGTGGTTGGGAGCGAGTGAGGGTGGTTGGGAGCGAGTGAGGGTGGTTGGGAGCGAGTGAGGGTGGTTGGGAGCGAGTGAGGGTGGTTGGGAGCGAGTGAGGGTGGTTGGGAGCGAGTGAGGGTGGTTGGGAGCGAGTGAGGGTGGTTGGTTGGGAGCGAGCGAGTGAGGGTGGTTGGGAGCGAGCGAGTGAGGGTGGTTCGTAAAAATAGGGCGGTTTGTGGTTTGGGAATGTCGGCCCCTATGGGTTGCAGGAGAGTGTCGTGGGAAAAGAAATCGCCTAGGAGGGACTGAGGGATGGCGGAGGGACTATTGGTAGTTAGATACAGCCTCGGGCGGTTTGGAGTGAATGGAATCATTCGATAGCAAGTGAGGGAGAGGGATGAATGCGTAGGCAAGAGCCAACTTTATTTTATTCATTAATTCTATTTTAGTTGCTCAACTGATCAGAAGAACTTAATAGTTCGTCTGTACACGGATCCCTTTGGATTCCGCGGTCTGCGTCGGTCAGGTCGACCGACGGTTGCTGGTGATCGCTCAAAGGGGACTGTAGCTGGTGTGTGTTCCTGGGAGGAGCGTGGTCAGTTGGAGGGGCGGGAGTGGTCGTAGTGACGAGGGACAGTCGGGGGAGTCCTTAGACTGTAATATCTAAGATCT
>BLKR01006122.1:0-64465 GCA_011170035.1 Teleogryllus occipitalis
GTGAGACCCGGCGCCGACCTACACGTCAGCTTGTTGATTTTCCCCAACCAGGTGCCTCTGACCAGTGTAATATCACCCCAGTTGTGACAAGCTCTAAGCTACGGACTGGTCTCTCAGCATGACATGGCATGTAAGTGTGGGTGTTGTAAGTAAGGGGTGAAGATAAGACAAGGAAGAGGAAGGATCGATCGCGTGTGGCCCGTGATACATTTGTTAGGGCATTCTTTTGGCATTCGGCTGGTATTGGTTTGGAGAAACCACAGGAAACTACCGATCAGAGCAGCCAGTCTGTAGAATTCTCCTCCAGCCAGCGGCTGAATTCGATCTAGTAGCGACCCAGGCGAAAACTGTGCCACCGTCGGGACTCGGTGATGATCGGTGGGTTAGTGGTAACTGGTCACAGTGACGGCAACAAATGTTTTAAGTTTAATATTTAGAGATATTGTGTGATAAGGAGAAGATTCCGAACATGATGACTGATGGTGTATTGGACTAGACACTAAGTAAATTGGAATCTCTCTGGAATTGGACGGTCAAGAAAGCAGACACGAAAAGGAATGACAGAAGAGGGGACATTCAAAGGAGACGTATTACGGGAAGATAAAGTTGTGTTAGCTAGTAATAATTATCATGATATAATTGAGGGTAAATGGTCATGCATCCATGTGGCAGTAAGAAAGGCATTTGAATATGGTAATGAAAATAATAGTGTGAATGGAAGTATTAACGTATAAAGGTTTTCAAGGGATTTTATCGTGTGTTTTGTTTTGTTTTTGATACGGAAATGTAATATGTATGTTTGTTTTATTCAAGTTGAAAAAAAGCAGATTATAATGGCTGTTTATTGAAAACTGATTATTATTATTATTATTATTATTATTATTATTATTATTATTATTATTATTATTATTAATTCGTACTGGTAAGAAAATCCTTGAGTCCAAATTATAGTTTAAATATTTATAAAGTAAATTTCGTCCCCGCAACTCCTTTGAGCCGGTCAGACGATTCTTCCCGCGACGGATATCCTCGGCAAACTGTTCGGGTATTATTTGTTGAATTGGTTGAACATGAATAGAAATTAGAAGTCAACAGTAAAAGTAAACACTCAGTAGTATAAGGTAGCTCCGGCGTATTGGCATGCCGACGTGAAGGTAAATAATAATACATGGAGTCATAGAATTTGCATTTTTGACATTATTACGCAGTTTGTAGAAATAATAATTAAATAAACAAATACAGTTTATATTCCCCATAGAGAGAGAGGAGGGAGATCCGTGAGAATATATTGAAATAAATAAAATTACAAAATTGTTCGATAGAATGGTAAATAATTTTCTTTTACTATTACTTAGAGTTGATTTAGAACATTGATGTCTTACCTTTCCTTCTCAAAGCCCTCTTTATTCTCTTGACCCTCTTTGTTTTTCAAAGATTCATACTTCTTGAAAATGTCTTCAATATTACTTTCAAAAAAATACCAAGAGACAAAAATACTATAAAATGTGTTCAATATCTTAAAATATTAAAATAATTTTTGAAAATTTACTGAAAGGTGCGCTTTTAAATTTATACCGTGTACAAATATTTTTACAATTTTAGACTTTGTAAAATTCCAGGGAATTATTTCATGTAAATGTAAATTGACTTTTTAAATTTTATGTTAATAAATGTAGTAGCCTGATGATGGGAAGACATTTTATCCCGAAACGTAAATATTTTTAAATGAAGAAATGTTTGTAATAAAGATTAATATGAAAGAAAGCATTTGAAGTGAGTTATTCAATTGTCTCTGAAACTTTTTGGCCAAAGACAATATGTACAATGTATGTATATCATATTTATAAGCACTTTTTGTTCTACTCAAATATACTCAAATGTGAGTGTTTATTTTAACCCTCTTTTGATATTCATAGCACAAAGATGTATAGTATTATTTGCCCGCAAAAGGGCTATGATTCTTTTCCCTTAGTTTCCAACCGTTCAAGGTAAATCTAGATAAAGAAGTTTGTTTACAGCTCATATTTTTTGTCCTGTGGCGTAAGGTGCGGAAGAGGAAGAAGAAGAAGGTGGGACACACTTGTTTCGATCAATCACCTTTCTTATTTTCATCTCTTCAGTAACATTTATCATACGCCTGCCTCCGTCTCCCGTCCTGCTTACAAAGATTAATACCTGTTCCATGCAAATTTGCGTTTCTCGTTGACAGATTCCCGAGCGAGGAACCTTATTTCATTGACGGAGAACAATTAAGTTTCTGACTCTTCACTGGGTTACCTGTCACTAGCTGCTGCCTATCATTATTTTATTACGATGAAGTCCAAGATTGCAATGCCTTTAAATACGTTCACACTATTGCCGTGAAACAAAATTTTGTAGTAGTAATACTTTACTTCATAAAGCAATAAAAAATTGGAAAAACATTCACTGAGATGAGAAGAGAAAATAATGTACTACATTAAAGAACACTTAAATCCAATGGATACTGAAGAAAAGTGGTCATAGAATCGGAAGAGTGAAAATGATAATTCTGAAATAATTAAATTTTATTATATATTTCCCTTCTCATTATTATTATTGTTATTATTATCATTATTATTATTATTATTATTATTATTATTATTCATTAATGGATAAGTAAAAACTATCTCAGTACCTAATGAATTAAATTAATGTTTGATTAGTAAATTAGGTTGCATGAAGACCTTAAAATTTTTAAAATGTAACGTTTTTTGCAGTTTTGGTTTCGAAAACAGCTTACAAAGACTTAGTGTTATAATGCCTTAAAGAACACATTAATACCACTGTAATACTTTTAAGTGTTATAATTAATATAATGTAATATATGTAAACAAGATGTCGCTGATTACCGCTATGTTAAAAAGCTATTTAAAATAAATCAAATTAAAAATTCAAGTCAATAAACCGCATATCTTTTAATACTACATTTCTTTTCAAAATGCTAGTTAATATTTTTTTAGTTTAGGAATGCTTTTGTAATTTCTTTATAGAAAAATATTGGGTAATATAGCAACAACAATGTAATCGTGCGAGGCAGAGATTTCATGTATCTAACTTTTCGAATGAATGAAGATTATTAATTACTACTGGTCATTTCATACTCAAACTTGTCATATTTGAATTAAAGAGAAACAGAACTGTAAATATCTGATCAACTTTGATTTAAAGAATTAAATTTCCTTGTTACTTTTATTTTATAATAAAGTATAACAAAATCATTCCTAAGTGTTCCGCTACGAAAATAATATGGTTCATCTAGAAACGACCAGTTAAACTTCCCATTATCGAAGATACTCATGTAAGACTGGGTACTATTTGGGGAAACATTTGCTTCAAGAAAAATACATTCTTGAGCTAATAAAGATAAACGATTACAATGTATAAATCTTACTTTTTTATTTAAAAGAAACCTAGCATTGTTATTTCAGCATTAATATAATTATTAAGGTATTGCTCTTATTGAATTTGTGTGATCTATAATGTTCATTTATGAGAAATACGTGTGAGGTACTGTCAAAAATATAAGTCATTATTAATTATTTTCTCTAAAAAATCCGTGAGAAAAGCTAAAGAAATATCTATGTAGTACCTGACAACAATTCTGATGAAAAAATTAAGCCAAGCTTTTAGGTAACAAAGGATTGTGGAGAATGAACTTTTATTCAACAACTTTGCGAATCCCGAAATATTGACGCCAATACAATTTCTGTCACAATACAAGATCAATTGTGTATATTGTAAGGCATTGTGTTTTGGAGAAACAAATTGACTAAAGCATTCTTTTGGTGGCTTTGGAAAAGGTACTTACTAGAATAAGAATGAGGTTTCTAAAAGGAAAATGAACTCGTAATGGTGAGTGGCAGAATTACTAACGGAAAAATATAATTGCTACGTTTTTCTCATGAAGCGTATATTAGATATTATAAAATAAATGAGAAAAAAATTCCAGACCAAGATTTATTTTGTAAAATGTCAAAAGATAGTTTAGCATTTTTAAAAATTTTCTCGTGTTTTAAGATTTCTGCATCTTTCTGCATTTATGAAAATATTTTTTTGGAATTAAATGGGACACAATTGAAGAATATATTTTAACGTGTGATTAACAATTGTGCAATTCGCTATTTCATATTGTACGTGTTTCAAAGAAAACAAAATAAAATAGTTAACGAGATGTAAAAATTCTAATACTGATTCTTCATATGAGACTAATTCTGTTCCCTCAGTATACAATCGAAGTACTTTGTATGAAGAATATTTGTTTAAAAGATTACAAAAAATTGGCATCTCTCTTCTAATTTACCAAACTTACTCATACACATTCATTCACTCTCATTCTTATCGAACTGGTTCTAAGTACTCAAATCTATCAACAAATAGTATCAAAATTGGAAAGAAAAATATTACAAACGTTAAGAAGTAATGATCAATGTGGCAAAAGTACTCTATTTGAAAGAAAAATAGTTATACAAAAATATGTAAACATGATTAAAACAGTATTTACACAATAATGACATTGGTTAAATAAAATGTTAATTCATTAAGCAATGTCGCAAACATTTTGTAGACAAAAATATTACTTATATTATATATTTCTTCACAGAATTAATACGCATTTATTTCATTTAACTCATTAAATTTATGTGTGTAATTTCAATTAGATATAATTTAATTTATATAATCACCACGATTTACTATTAGGACTGCTCTTAGCGTCATTGTTTGAGAGCATTATTTTGATGACTCCGGATGGACAGTGCCCCTTGAACTTATCGAGCAGAGTGCTACAGCAATTACGAGTGCACAGCATTTGAGAATGCCCGGAATGACATTCGGCCCAGCCATGCTTCTAATTATCGCATTCTGCTGGGCTATGCAGCAATTTGCGGTTACTTCTCATGACTAAACCGTACATTTCAAAAAGAGAGAGTGAGAGGAATTTCACAATCATCTGTGTTGACGAGAAATGTTGCGGTCTGCAAATACACTTATAAGCAAGTTAATGAAGAGACTGACCACACCGACCGACAGCCTGCTGGCTGGAAACGAACCAAGTTCATCCTGATTTGCACGCTTTGCCCTCGTTTTGGTTCATTTCTTCGTTTTCATTTTCATCTCTAGCGCGTCTTTCTGAGGGTGTTACACACGGAACACAAAGGAAGAGATGCGAAGTAAATATTTTTTAAGTTTTTAACTTATTTAAAGTCGTTTTTCAACTGCTATGGCCATACAGCGACCACTTTAATTTAACACTGGTTTTATAACTTGGGGGTAACGGTAGCGGAACATGCATATGGACACACATAAAAATCCATGGCAGCGGGTAACGAAACCCCGACATTTCAAGCCAAGACAGCCCTTCAGTCTTTTAGCTAGTCTAATCAGACCGGCATGTAAATTTTTCTAACAAGAATTGAAGGGAAAAATTAGCAGACGGTGCTTCTACTTCTTTTACGCGTCCGCAATTATTTATTTATTCTTTGTTATTAACCCTCAACAGGACAAAGCCCCAATTTTGGCAATAATTATATATAGAAAGTAACAAAAAGAAATACAAAACACTAGAGAAAAACCAAGTCAATGAAGGATATTTAAACAAAAACAAAATAATGCACAGTTGAAGGTACAAAAAGAAGAACTAGTATTACTAACAAGAAAATCATACACGCTTAATAAAACATAACACATCGTATAAAACAGTAAAAACGTAATAGTAAGCAATAATAATTTATTTAATCCCTATTTAATATTTTCCAACATTTGAGTCAATAATTCCTTGTAATCAGAAAAAGAAATACTGAAGTCTAATTCGCACATTTTACTTAACTCATTATATTTGGAAAACATTCTCAAGAGTGGAGAATATTTATGTGATGAAGTATTAGCTTTATTGAAGTACAGTAACTGACGATTCCTCAAGTTTGAACTCCGAGCTTTAAAGGACACTTGTAACAGCAATTCACTGTTATTTCACTCTTTTCTCATGCAACTTTATAATTCACTCTTTGCTCAAGCAACCTCTATAATTCACTCTGTGCTTATAGAACTTTATAATTTACTCTTTGTTCAAGCAAGTTTATAATTCACTCTTTGCTCATGAAACTATAATTCACTCTTTGCTCATACAACTTTATAATTCACTCTTCGCTCATGCACCTTTCTAATTAACTCATTGCTCAAGCAATTTTATAATTCACTCTTTGCTCATGCAACTTTCTAATTCACTCTTTGCTCATGCAACTTTCTAATTCACTCTTTGCTCATGCAACTTAATTCACTCTTTGCTCATGCAACTTTCTAATTCACTCTTTGCTCATGCAACTTTCTAATTCACTCTTTGCTCATGCAACTTTCTAATTCACTCTTTGCTCATGCAACTTTCTAATTCACTCTTTGCTCATGCAACTTTCTAATTCACTCTTCGCTCATGCAACTTTATAATTCACTCTTTGCTCATGCAACTTTATAATTCACTCTTTGCTCATGCAACTTTATAATTCACTCTTTGCTCATGCAACTTTATAATTCACTCTTTGCTCATGCAACTTTATAATTCACTCTTTGCTCATGCACCTTTCTAATTCACTCTTTTTGCTCATGCAGCTTTATAATTCACTCTTGCTCATGCAACTTTATAATTCACTCTTTGCTCATACAACTTTATAATTCACTCTTTGCTCATACAACTTTCTAATTCCTCTTTGCTCATACAACTTTATAATTCACTCTTTGCTCATGCAACTTTCTAATTCACTCTTTGCTCATGCAACTTTCTAATTCACTCAACTTTGCTCATGCAACTTTCCTAATTCCTCTTTGCTCATGCAACTTTCTAATTCACTCTTTGCTCATACAACTTTATAATTCACTCTTTGCTCATGCAACTTTCTAATTCACTCTTTGCTCATGCAACTTTCTAATTCACTCTTTGCTCATGCAGCTTTATAATTCACTCTTTGCTCATACAACTTTATAATTCACTCTTTGCTCATACAACTTTCTAATTCACTCTTTGCTCATACAACTTTATAATTCACTCTTTGCTCATGCACAACTTTCTAATTCACTCTTTGCTCATGCAACTTTCTAATTTCCTCTTTGCTCATGCAACTTTATAATTCACTTTGCTCATGCAGCACATAATTCACTCTTTGCTCATGCAACTTTATAATTCACTCTTTGCTCATGCAACTTTCTAATTCACTCTTTGCTCATGCAACTTTCTAATTCACTCTTTGCTCATGCAACTTTATAATTCACTCTTTGCTCATGCAACTTTATAATTCACTCTTTGCTCATGCAACTTTATAATTCACTCTTTGCTCATGCAACTTTATAATTCACTCTTTGCTCATGCAACTTTATAATTCACTCTTTGCTCATGCAACTTCTCCGAGCTGTGCCACGAGAACGCGCGAATCAGTCTCTGAAAGAGGCTCCTGCGTCGTTCGAGGGGTTTCTCCCGTGGGGGTGCTGCGGAGCGCTGCGTCCGGGGGTGGGGGTGGGGTGGGGTGGGGGTTGAGGGTCGGCGCGGGCAGAGAACGAAGAGGGCGCAGGGGACAGGGCGGTATGGAGGTGACAGGCGTGGGGGGGGGGGATACTCACGGGCGCACGAGTGGGGGAAAGAGTTAGGAGCAAGCTGGACAGCAAAGGGCGAAATCCTAAAGGAGTCTTGAAGATCTACAGCAGTGAATTCAACTGATTTTTTGCTATTTCTATCCTCTTTTCTATGATTCTAACAATGAAAAAGGTTCAGATGCATAATAGCTTTAGTTTTCTCAAATGTGAATATAGATTTCTACAGCCATTAATGGTGAAGGCAAACTATAAACTTACCTTCATTTGTTCATCAGCCTAATACTGTTTCATTCATAATTGAGTTGTTCTTAAATAATGAATATTCTATGAAGTATCCTTGAATTCCCAAACGAAGAAATATAAAATCTAATACAGCACAATGAACTATTTTTATTTCTTATAGAAAATTATTGTAGAAATAATCACAAAATGAGTATTAAATGCAAAACAAGCTACATTCTAAAAAGTAAACACATATGTAATTAAAAGGAAGCTGAAGGTAAATGTTATAAAAATTTTCAATAATTACTATTGTAGAAATATCACTTGCTGATTTAAAAATATGGCTTTTATTTAATTTTACTTGAATTTGCATATCTTGAGAAATCTCGCCTTTTAGTTTCAAATTTTTCACATTTTAAACGTAGCATTACGAAGGGGAGTGAAGATTTGAACACCACCGATATTGTTAGTTTGTTTTTATATGTTACAATTCTTTTAAGAAGCTGAAAATCAGTGACATAGTTTGAGGGAATTTTGATCAAAATATGATGCAATTTATCACAAATGTTTGTTATAATTTCAGTTATTAGAACACCTTCCATGCACCACTCAAACAAAAACTTAACGCTTAGAATTCGGTTTGGAAATATTTATAGTGTTTTAATATACATCCGAACCTTACCTCCGATAGTCTGACGCTCTCATGAATCACGCACTTTTCAAGTGTGGGTGGCGTTGTGGATGTTGAGTACCATGAAACCCAGTAAGCGCATCGCCTGTGGGGTCAAACCCCCGTTGATCCGTCTGCGTCTGCTCTTTGGCGAGTCACGTGCCAGGCCACTGCAGCCGGTCGCGGTTGCGAATGACCTGCGGAAAACGAGGAAGTGGGAGCAGCCGATTGGTTGGTTATTAGTGATTCCGGGCGACTTAGATCATTAGGTCATCCGACCTACCGCCGACTCCCGGGGTTTTTCCTCAACCAGGTATGTCACACCTGCGGGGCACCGCCCCAGCGGGGACAAGTTGAAAGTCCAAGGCCGGTCTCCCGGCATGTGTGGTAGTGTAGTGCATGTTAGTGTATGTGTATAAGGGGGTGAGAATAGGGCAAGAAAGGAGAAGGAAAGATCGCGCGCGGTCCGTGACCTGTTTGTTAGAGTACCGCTGCGGCATTCGTCTGGTGTTGATCGGAGAAACCACGGAAAACTACTGATCACAGTAGCCGGCCTTTAGAATTCTCCTGCAGACAACAACTGAATTCGACATAGCTGACAAAGCTAGTGTCGAAAATTTTGCCACTGTCGGGACTCAAACCTGGGATCGCTCGGTCAGAGGCACTGCAGTGACATCAGTTGATGCACTGAGCCACCTCTCCCGATGGGAGCAGCCAGGCGAGCGTGGCACAGCGGGAGGGCAGCCAAAGGACGGGGATAAAAGAGGGCGGCCAGCGGGATGACATGGGGGGGGACAATGGTAAGGCAGTAGGAGGGCAATGGAAGGACTGCGGGAGGGCACAGGGTAGAGGTGGCAATCGGAAGACTGCGTGAAAGCAGCTTACACAGTGATGGTAAAAGGAGGCCGACCAAAAGAAACAGTGAGGATTTTGATTGACAGATTGATCGTTAGTATTTACGGGTGCGCCAACGGCTGTTATTAATTAATTATTAATTAAGTGTAGTGCATGTTTATCGAGGGAGGTGGCTATGATCTTCCCTCCCTGGATAGCGAGATCCGACGCCGACCCACCGTCGACTACCGGGTTTTCCCTTAACCAGGTATCTCCCAAAAGTGGGGCACCACCCCCACCGGGACAAACTCTAAGTTTCCGACCGGCCGAAAGAGGGAGGACAGAATGTGGGAAGACGGAGTTCAGAGGAAGACAAAAGAAGGCCACAGGAGTGAAATGGAGCGAAGGCCCGACAGCTGTAGGCCTGGGGGGACAGCAGCGGGATGGCAGCGCTAGAACAGAGAGGACAGGAGGATGCCAGCGCCAGGACAGGAGAGCGGGAGGGCAGCGGGAGGGAGAAAGGTCGCCGAAACGGACAGCGTCGACACGAGGTCCCCGGGGCGACGGCGCGGCGCGGTGCGGCGCGGCGCGTCGCGACGGGCGGCGAGACAAAAGCGCGTAACGAGAGCGAAATTGTCTGCCCGGGAGGGCGGCGATGCCTCGGGCCGTGACAGAGCATGCGTGCCGCCCACGCACGCCAGCGCACGCGTCAGCGCCCGCGCCCGCGGGCGATCTTCTCTACGGCGGAGGCCCCCTCCCCCGCAGCCCCAAGGAGCCATCGCCCGCCCCCGCCCCCGCCCCCGCCCCCGCCCCGCAACACGCGCTGCGGCAGCGGGCTCCCTTTGGGAAGTTTGGAGGCTCCAGGTTTCGCTTTCCCCCACTCGCAATTCCGCTCTTTTTCTCTTCCTTATATTTTTCTATTTTCTCTCTCGTGTGGTGTGCCTGTTCTTTTCGCTCTCATTTTGGGTGCCTCCTCCAGCTATTTTTTTCTTCTTATCTCCCTTTCTTTTCTTCGTTGTTTTTTCAATCTCCCTTCTCCTCATTGCTTTTTTTGATACTACATCTCTTGCTTTTCTGTATTTTAGTCCTTTTCTTCCAAAAAACCTTTCCGTCCTTCTCTTTCCCATTGGTTTTATTCTTCTCCTCTTACGTACGTCTACATATTTTCCTCCTATTCTTCTTCCCTTCTATCTTTTTCCCCTGCTTTTTCATGTTGTTATCCTCTTCTGTTTGTTTCCTCACATATTCCTCACTAGATGACGGTCAATTACTTTTATCAGACTTGATGTCGATGAGAAATGGTATTCATTAATGTGTGAATTGAAGTGATGTATAACTGTTCAATGGGTAATATTGAATATTGTTCATTAAACAACGTTAATATTTTAATTTTTTGACTTTTTACATCCTCTTCTATTATTAGAGGGAAAATTTTAAAAAAATGGATGAAGGTTTTTTAATCAATGTGTATGGTCAATATAAATATAACCAAAATTCATAATTTAATTTCGAAATATTTACAAATTACTTGTCTATAATTACATCCTGAAATCAAACATTATGTACTACATTTTCCAAATTTTACGATTATTTTATTAATCTTATCTCGTTTTGGTAAGTTCTCTCCAAACTATTTATAAGTATTTTATACTTACTACATATGTTTTACTTGTACTTGTTTCATTTCATAACTTTATTATTGATTACTTTGTATTTTTATTTTTAATACTTTAATTCTAAAAAATAATCTTGAAGTTTGTTTTCTTCTTAAGACACAAATGTATTAATTTTTTGTTCACACCTGATGATCCGAATAAATATTACGTGAAACGTCTTGTTTCATGATTATATGAAAAAGAAAATGTTTTTTTGAAAAATTGTGCATTGATTTCCTAAAAAGAAAAAAGGATACTCGAGTGTTAAATTATTAATATTACATTTTTTCTTGTTATATAATTACACGACACACGTATCTGATGTATGAAGATATCATACTGTTTCAGAGAATTATAGCAAAATCGTTTAGAAGTAATTTGTAGCCGCTCATCACTCTCCGTATCTGTGCGAATTAAATTGATATGCTCATCTGTAAAGAAATAACAAGCATTATTTTGCTCCAAAAAAGCTCTTTTTTGTCACCTCATTTCACTAATCGCTCGCTTGCCTCTGATTTAATATAATTCCCCCTCTGGGAATAACTGCAATGTGGAAAATTCAAATATATTTCATTTTGCTTGGAATATATTAAAAGTATTTTCATTTCATACGTACTTTGTCAGAGAACCGTATGTAATGTAAATATTGTGTTAACTTCTCCCACAAAACAGTTATATCTTTTTCGACATGCCTTTGAAAGTGGAAAAGAGAGAACTGTGTTTTTTGCTGAGGAAATACGAACGAAAGATTGAAATAATATGAACGTTATACAGTTATTATTTCCCAAGCTCATTTTATAATTATACATATTGAAAACACTAAACTCATAGGTGAATTTAGAAATATAATTGTTCCATAAATTTCTACCTTTCTTTTTTCTGTAAATATCACTAGGGCACATTGATTTCTTGTTGGAGAAAGAGCTTCTTGGTCAGACTGTATGATCTTTGAATCGAATGGCTAGCGCAGTGCATCCACAACGTCCAGATAATTCATCAGTCCAATTATCGAACATAATCGGCGATTACAGTCGTGTGCACTCGGTATAAACCGAATAGTCGATCTATCATTCAACTGTGGGAGAATATTCAACATCCCATCATTTCAAAATCCAGAGAAGAAATTTATTTTCTAAAACTATTTTCTTCTTGACGTGTACACAGACACAGATTCTAACAATTGTAGATTTATAACTTTTATTTGAATCCTCCCAAATGTTTTTTATCAGATTACTGATGCTTATGAGATGCGGGTGTGTCTGTAAAAACTATAATAGTTATTTTATTTTTGTTGAATTGCGAACCTGCCCCGTCCGCCGCAGAGGTTCCCACTCCCTTCCCTAGGAAACTTATTCCTGGAGTCATTGTCTTGGTAGTTTCTTCAGAAGCGTTTGGATTTGCTTCAGAAGCGTTAGGATTTGATTTACAAAGCGCTTTGGATTTGAGCACGAGGTGGTGCAGATTCGTTTTTCCTATTTGAAATATTTTCAACGGCCTAACAATAGTCAACTTTGACACACAGAATAATTTAATTGAAGACGTTTCTGAGATATTTTTACACGCTGATTTTGTCATATTCTCTATTAAAATTTTCCTTTTCCAGTTTTCCATATGTCAATCAACAATTTCATTTACAGACATGCTTTATTGCGAATTTGTTGAAACTGATCTGAATGCCAAATCCTGACAGACGTCCCAGCCTTTGGGTGTCTCGTGATCCCGTCGCTTAGCGACAAATGAGCCGACATATCCGGCTGGGCGCATCGCTTTCAAGCGCCCTGAGCTGCTGGCGAGGGTGGGAATCGCGGTGTTTACACTCTCACGTGGGGCGGCCGCCGCACGCCCCTTCCGACCTGCCCCTGGAGACGGGCGACAGCCAGCGGGGCAGGGGAGGGGCGGCGGGCGGGGCGGGGCGGGCTCGGGCGTCGGAGTGCATTTGAATCCGACCGCAATGCGTAGAGTGACCGCGGCGACACGAGCTCTGCGGGGCAATTTCATTACTGGATTCAGATCGCACGATGGGCTGCGGCACGAGGAGGGACGGAAGGGGGAGGGCGGGGAGGGGAGGGGGAGGGGAGGGGAGGGGAGGGGGGAGGGGGGGAGGGGAAGGAGAAGGGGCAGGGCAGGGCAGGGCGAGGCGGCACGTGGAAGAGCGGGGAGGAGGAGGGCAGGGCGGCACGGGTAGAGTGGGGAAGGGCGGGGAGGAGGGGAGCGGGGCGGCACGGAGTGGGGGGAGGTGTGGGGAGGGGCGGAACAGCACTGTCACTAAAATTTATAATACGGCCAGCAGTCCGTTGGGTTTAAACCGAAGGTCTGCTGCCGGTCGCGGTTCACCCAGTGCCGTTTGCCCTGTGTCCCGCATGCGTTCAGCTCGGCTTGAATTATTAACAGCACTCTTTTTACAAACACCCTCATTCATTCTGTAGCAATAAATCATTAGACTTGTTGATGAATTACGGATGAAAACAGGTTCAAACGATCTCGCATTCCTAATTCGCTTCATGAAATTGTCGATAAAAGGCATATTGGGTGGGCTCTTTGATCGTCTGCTATTAATTTCCGTTTGGACACGGTCCTCTCTCGACAAAAATTCTGCGCATCAAGATGCGAGGGAAATTGGAGACTGTTGACGAATCAAATTAGTTCGGACGAGAATATCGACTAGGGTGGGGGCGCATGCTCTGAGTCGTCGGGTTTCAAAGTTTGTTGGTTATGAAGTGTGTGATTTTCTTAGAAAATTGAGGATGTGATATGGAAGAGTATGACTTAATTTTTAGGACCGTCAATGAGCGTGATTTAAGTTCAATAAGAAGTTATGAATTATGAAGGATAGGTTGAATCTGTTCCAAAGTAAATGAAATTGAATATTGAAAACATGTGTTCCCACAACTCCCCAAAACTCTTTTCTTTAAGATAATTAGTAATTCATTTCCACAAAACATTTAATTACACATAGAAACAATTAAACTATTTCCCTTAAGAAACATTAAATATAAAAATGCATCGTTTAAAAGTTATTTCTCCCTAAATACTTTCATAGAAATTCACAAACTTCTTTTATTATGATATTAAAAGAAGAATATAAAGTTCCTAAAGGCAATTAAGGAATATAATTAAAATGCGTGAACTTGCAAAGAAAATATGAAACACAGTAGAGTGTAGGAACGGCGAAACTAATTTTGAATTTTTATTGAGTTCTTCTTTGAGCTATACCCCGTCTGCATAAGCTTTGGGATATTTGGTGCTCTCATAGACATCCAAACGATTCGAGGAAAATTTGCGAATTAAAACGACAAAAAGGCCATATTTTGTCAGGTTCACACATTTCACACGTTATCATTTTTTTTCATGAAAGAGTAGTTTTATGACTCTGAATCAGATAATAAAGAATGTACCAGTAATCATAATATATTCCAATTCCCAATCAACGCTAATGTCCATCTAAAACAAGAACCCTAAGAGTCCTCTGATTTAACAAATTTAAGGACATCATTGCCATCTATCTAATAAAGGCTTTGAAGTTTTACTTCCCATCTTACAAAGGACTGTGGGTTCGATTACGGAGGGGGAAAGCATTAAAATGTCGCTTTTCGTCGCTGTTTTCCAGTTCATATAGTTGTGTGGCAATGTGGCAGCTTCTCTCTGATATATAATGTCAAACAAATAGTGTGAAGGATCGCGACCTGCTAACCACAGATCTCCGAAGACCACAGCCGTCAGGCTGGGACCCCATGGCGGGCATACTGCCAAATGTTCAAAATGAAACAGGTAAGACTAGAGAATATAAATAAATTTTCACTATCGTCCATAAGGGGACGATTCTGGAAATTTATGAAGACAACAAATAGGAAAATTCTTCATCAAAATTACACACCTCAAACACCCAGACGATTATCATTTATAACAAATACACCGGAAGACTATCTATCAAACATAAAAATTCATTGAAGTGAGCAAGTTATACTAACCATCCTATTGGTGCTACAACAATGTTTTCAAAAAATGAGACCCTGATCCATATTCACTATTTGTGATTTCCCTATTTCTACAGCTATTTATTGTTGAATTCCTAGGAAACCTTGAGTGTAGGTAAAATTAATAAACAAAAACATTTGACTCAAAAGGAAGAGTAAGAGGAGGAGGTAAACATACAAATTCATGGTGACCTCTCCTATCATTCAGAACCGCATTAAAAAAATTGTATCGCTTGATGAACAACCTTGAATATTTTGGTTTAGTGGTGAGTTATAGTTGACATTTACATAATTGAAATGATTGACGGCGTTGTCATAGTCAAAAATACTATTTATTTCAGTAAGAGCAGCTTTTGATGGCTTAGCCATCATTAGCTGTTTATGATGATGGCTAAGCCATCGAAATGCTTATTGAAATAAATAGTATTGTTGACAATGACAACGCCTTCAATCATTTCAATCTCGAATATTTCTCCTTGTCTTCAGTTTCTTGTCATATTTCTCCTTGTCTCAGTATTGGTGCCTTCTCCTACCAGCTCTCCTGATTGGACTACTTAGAAACCAGGGACCGAATACCGAAATAATAGCGGTAAAGGTATTTATACCGGTATAGAAATACCTTTACCTCTATTATACCTTTATTCAAAATACCTTTAAAAATACCGGTATAAGGCGTCAAATACCGGTATTTTTAGAGGTATTTTACCTTTATCCGACGTCTATACCGGTAAAATACCTCTATTTAAAGGTATTATACCGGTATTCTCTCATCAAAATACCGGTATTTTCATAAGAAAATACCGGTATTTCAGTAGAATCATACAGGTATTTGGGGGAAATTCATTGTGATTTTTTCCGCTGAGATGGCTCAGAGGAAACAACTATTTACACGGCAGAGTTTCTGACCGGGAGGTCCTAGGGTTCGAGTCCCGAGGGTGGCGGATTTTCGACACATATTCTAGCTAGGTCGAGTTCTGCCGTTGACTGAGAAGTCGAGTTCTGTCGTCAGACGGAGGGACCAGCCAACGGTCTTTCGCAGACATCAACACGAGCTCGTTCGCTGACCTTGGACCTCACGTCCGGGCGCAGAGCTTGGCGACACGTCATAGTGTTGAAAATTTATCGAATTTCTCCGTATAAATCTTGTCCTTTCTAGTAGCGATAAAAAATGGAGAAACGTGTCTTCTTATCCATAAATGAGTCTTCCCACGCATACCAAACTTCCTTTTTGCACGACTGTGTTTATCACTAAATACGATTATTTGCTTAAATTTGATCGTATCACTAACATTCCCGAAAATAATTTTTTCAGTTGGCCCAGTTTCCTTATTCTGCACCATAATTAATAATTATAATTATATATATATTAATTAATTATATATAATTATTAATTATAACTAAAACAATATTAAAAATTGACATTGAATGCTAATAGACATTAACTATTCTTATTTAAATTAAATGTTAATTTTAATTAAAAAGTAAAAATGTTAATATTGATAAACTCTTTTTTATTAATTAATAATGTTAGTATATATTTCTTATTATTAAGGAAGAAACACACTTGTCGAAGTGGGCTCCTCCAGATGCATTTTACAATGTAAGCTACCCGCGTAGAAGGGAACCCTTGCCCACATGCGATGTTAATAGCTAATAATAATAGTAATAATAATAATAATAATAATAATAATAATAATAATGTAATATAATAATAATAATAACATAATAATTTACTTTTATTAAAAATTTTCTCAATATTTGCAGTTAATGTCAAAATATATTAAACCCTTCATATTAACCAGGAAAATAACATTTTATTTTAGCCCTATTTATTAATGTATAATTAAGATTTAATTGTGAAATGAAGTAAAAGGAAATCATTTTTTAACAATAACAAAACTGGGCCTGAAAGCCTGAGCGTTCGTGATTATCTCAAGGTGTCAACGCTTCCTCAGTTCGCCGAAGGAGGGGCGGGGAGGGAAGAAACGGTCCTACGCCTACGGCCGGCGCATACGTTGACAGCCTCTCCATGTGCGAAATACAAAGACAGGCTTAGGTCATCTCTCAGGTCAGATGGGAGATAGCTCGATGAAGGACACTACGAAAAGGTTCTCTTCAATGGAATCAATAATTATTATTTCATATTTCAACTTTTCCGAAGTTTAAATTAAGGGAGGTTTTCAATACATACAACGTATGCAAAACGTAAACGCCCGAAAACAAAACATTTACAATAATAAGAATATAATTTAATACAGTTGTTTTATATATATATATATATATATATATATATATATATATATATATATATATATATATATACAAAATAATAATTTAAACAATAAATAACAATTATGAAATGATATTTGATTAATAAACATTTTGTGAGATATTATTAACTAAAGTAACCTATTTTTTCAACATGTATGGATGGTAAGCTATATTTCTTCATTGAAAATACCGGTATAATACCGGTATAACCTTTATGGACGTCCATACCGGTATAGACGTCCTATAGAGGTATTTTACCGGTATAAAAGAATAAAGGTATTTGAAAAAGGTATGGAAAATACCGGTATTATACCGGTATTTTTTACCGGTATTCAATACCTTTTCGGTCCCTGCTTAGAACTCAGGATTGGTCAGAGGATTGGCCCAATAGGCGCCTGCGCGTAAGATACACGTGCTCTAACAAGAGTGTCAGTTGTTGCAGATAACGACATTACGTTGAAAAAGTTAAAGGTAGCCTCCTGATAGGCCGAAAGCCAGCGCGAAAATCCACGTATGATCATCTCAAAGCTACAACTTCTTGAGAAATTAGCCAGTGCTATAAGGAACACGCAAACGCACGTACGGCGGCCGGAAAATATTAATTTCAGAGACATTACACATAAAACTATCTACAAGTTCTATATAAAATACTGTATAGTATTTCTTTTAATAAATTATATTGTTTCTAATGAGTCGAAAAACGTTCCAAATCAACCATTCACTAATTTTTTATTGTTGATAAGACTTTACAATTATTTTCAAGCGCTTACCAATGATTTTATGAACATTTGAAAAAAATAGATTTTTCAGTATGGCGACCATTTAATGGCGTCTTATCATTATGGAATTGCATCTATTTACCATAATTGATTATAGAGAGGGCTTAAAATGTACCGCCATACTTGTACCTATGATTCGTAGTAGGTATACTTCGTACTACATGGCATAGTGACAAATTGGATATCTTTGAGTGAGTATAGCGGCTACTTAGAGACGCCGAAACGTAATGACGTGTTCATAATCGGCAATTAAAAATAATTTTCTACCATTAGACAAAAAATTAGCTTTGAGATCGTAATACAAGAGGACATTAAAAACGGATACTTTGAAACCATTATGGCGTACACTTTGAGACGCCACATCGCTATGGCATACAAATCTTTAACATTTAACAATCTAACGAACAAAATACAACAAGAATTAGCTGTGTACTCATTCCAGAATTCCATAGTTTATTTTCGACGTATTAAAAAAATTGTAATGTGCAACGCTGACACCTAAAATTCACCATACTTGCGTTTCCCTGTACATAACACTGGCTAACTGCTCAAAGCTTTAGCTTTGAGCTTATCATACGCGGATTTTCTTGATGGCCCTCGGCCTATGATTCAATTGATGGGGTTAGAGGGGCGCAGGTGGCAAGCCAAGTTTCTACGCATGCGCGTGGAAGTACGGTTTTCCTTCGCGGTTACGCTATTCAACTTTCTTCTTAATGTATGATTGGAAGAATGCATGTATGTCTAAAAGAACGCTCAATATTTAGGCTAAGAAGAAACGTAGAACATAATATAAGTACTTCTAATCGGAATAAATATAATTTGAATTTTAAAGCTCAAGTTCTTCCTATCGTTTTTCGAACAATGGGACAATTGATTACTACAATCTAGTGGTTTGATCGTTTCTTATCTTTCAAAAACAGAACACCGTTTTATTGCTATTGTGGGAGCAAGAATTATAGTTGTCTTTTTGAGAAACACGAAATGGAAAGGACTGATAGTGGATAACTCTCGAACAGTTTTTGTAACTACTAATTAGTTTACTTCAACATTTAAATTTATTTCCTCAGATAATAGTTCTCAATCAAAATCACTGATGTTGAAACAGAATAAACTATATTTACTGAATATGTGTCAGAATGGATAGGTGTGTACGTTAATTTCTATCTCGATTGAGAATTAAAAATATGTTTTCTACATTAAATAAAATAAAGGAAATGTAACTCACAACTCTTTGATATGTGTCGTATTACTATGTTTTCTCTTGCAGACGACAAGTACATGGTGATATGTATTTAAAACAAGCAATTATTTTTAAAACATTATTTAAATTTAATCGCAAATATTTGATCATTTAATAACGCGTGAAATTCTATTGTTATAAAAGAATAAAACATATTCCCCATTCTTCAGAAACACTTCAAAATGTTGCGTTAATATTATAATCACAAATTACAAAATATTAATTACGATTTTATATCTAAAAGTAAAGGAAAGGAATCAACGTGAAAAATATACCGGAATGATAAAAATTGAAACACTTAATTCTATTTTCTCCTAATTGATGTCTATAAAAGTACATTGCATAGGAAAACTCATAAACAGCCTTCATTGAGATCCGCAAGTTACAGGGACCGATAATAGTACACAACATTTGATTACAGTGCTTACTTTTGCGTGAGTGAGGATACTTGTATGTGATATTTCACACACACTCCATGAAATCCAATCACCTTACACCCTTTCTTAAGATACATGACTTCTAATTGAGTTTCATTTTCTATTTCAGTTTTCGAGCAAAATCCCCTTACAATCTACAGCTCAATGAAGTGCATCGCTAACTAGACAAAATTCAAACACATTAGGTTCTTCGGATCTAGGATCAGTACAACACGAGGCCCTATGGACAGATGGAAAATAAATTGATTATTTGTTGATTTCTGTTAAATGCTCTGGCCACTAGTTTCCTTGGTGAAGTGTACGTTACATCGGAGGAGGTGACGTTTATGTTCCTCCACTATATCAGATCCTACATGTCGACGTAAGGGTGTTCGACGCAAGGCATGTGTGCTAGTGTAGTGCATGTAAATGTGCGTGTGTGGAAGGGGGGGGGGTCAGAAGGGGATAAGGAGGAGGAAGGAAAGATCACACGTGGTCCTTGGCCTGTGTGTTAGGATACTGTGCCGGCGTTCGCTTGGCATTGATCGGAGAAACCAGGTTTTTTCTGAACAGCCGGCCGCTAGAATTCTCCTTCGCCGTACTTATCACATTGCCTCATGTGGATTTCAAAAACCTTTCCTTTTTTATCAAAGCGTTGAGTTGGTCCTTGCTCACACATCTCAGCTGTCTAGGAGGCTTTGATTAAATGGGAGGGAGTATTTGTTTTGATTAACAGTTATACAGTTCTGATTAATAGTCAAATATCAAAGTCCACCTCACCAGAGATTTCTTAGTCTCAGAAAATGAGATATCACGCTTACATTAACAAACAGACCAAGACAGACTTCTCAGACTTGAAATCATAGTTGTGGAGAGGTTCATGAAAACCATGTAGGGGTATCATATGACTTTAGGTCGTTTTTTAGTGCAAGCCCTGATGACAGAACAATAAATTTCAGAAACGTCGACAAGGTAAGTGCATCAAAAAATTGACCTAATTATAAAATATGACAAAAAATATTTTCACTTACCATGTGGATATTGCAAATCATTGTTCCTTTTTTCTTTATTTTCGTACTTAGACTTAAAATACAAGAGCAACACGAAAATAGTTCGTGTTTATGCAATACAGAAAAATAATCAATTATATCTATCAAGATTTAAATATTCAACGGAGAAACGGCCAGGGGTTGATTAGAGCAATGGATAATTTGGACACTGAATTCCTCTGAAAGTCATTACAAGACGCCGACAGAGTACAGGAGTCATTAAATCAGAATTAATGCAATTAAATACATATAACAGACGTTGAAAGCAGGAAAATGGAAGAACGCGAGCTGGATCGTAGGATACGAGAGTAATGTCAAAGGCGAAAAAGAAATAGAACAATGAGAAGGCGGAGAAGGAGAAAGAGAATGAGATGCATGAGGAGGAGATGTAGGATATGCCAAATGTGAAGGAGATAGAAGAGAAGGAGTTTGTAAAGGAGATGAATACGAAGAAGGAGTTTGTGACGAAAATAGACATGAGGAGGGCATGGTTAAGGAGGCCGTAGTAACAAAGAAGAAGGAAGAGAAAAGTAAAACTTTGTAAGAACGTTCATTTTCATTTCGACTTATTTTACGTTTCCTGGACACATTTCCAAATTTAGAGCAGAGCTAGCGCTGTACGTGGAATAGGAGCCACAGCGCCCGCTGTCGAGGGTTGTGGCGGGGGCGGCGAGGGGTGGGGATTGGGGGTGGGGCGGGGGCGGAGGCAACGGGCTGCAAACCCCTGCTTCGCGTGGGCCGTGCGAATGGAGATTAATAGCGCCGCATCCGCCTTAATTACGAATGCATAATTCAAGGCACCTGCGTTGAATTAGTGTGCGTCGAACGTGGATTTCAATTCGATCGCGCCCGCGGGATGCGCGAGCGTGCGAGCGTGCAGGCGAGCGTACCCCGGCTTTCGGCGGCTCGCAACCGTCGGCCCCGCTTCCGCCACCAGGGGTGATTTGGACGGGGGCATTCACCGCAGCGATCTCGTTCTTCATCTTCTCTGTATAGTTCATCTTCTCTGTATAGTTCATCTTCTCTGTATAGTTCATCTTCTCTGTATAGTTCATCTTCTCTGTATAGTTCATCTTCTCTGTATAGTTCATCTTCTCTGTATAGTTCATCTTCTCTGTATAGTTCTTCATTTTCTCTGAATAGTTCATTTTTTCTGAATAGTTCATTTTTTCTGAATAGTTCATCTTCTCTGTATAGTTCATCTTCTCTGTATAGTTCATCTTCTCTGTATAGTTCATCTTATCTGTATAGTTCATTTTCTCTGTATAGTTCATTTTTTCTGAATAGTTCATCTTCTCTGTATAGTTCATCTGCTCTGTATAGTTCATCTTCTCTGTATAGTTCATTTTTTCTGAATAGTTCATCTTCTCTGTATAGTTCATCTTCTCTGTATAGTTCATCTTCTCTGTATAGTTCATCTTCTCTGTATAGTTCTTCATTTTCTCTGTATAGTTCATTTTTTCTGAATAGTTCATCTTCTCTGTATAGTTCATCTTCTCTGTATAGTTCATCTTCTTTGTATAGTTCATTTTCTCTGTATAGTTCATTTTTTCTGAATAGTTCATCTTCTCTGTATAGTTTATCTTCTCTGTATAGTTCATCTTCTCTGTATAGTTCATCTTATCTGTATAGTTCATTTTTTCTGAATAGTTCATCTTCTCTGTATAGTTCATCTTCTCTGTATAGTTCATCTTCTCTGTATAGTTCATCTCCTCTGTATAGTTCATCTCCTCTGTATAGTTCTTCATTTTCTCTGTAAAGTCTTCATTTTCGCTGTATAGTTCATTTTTTCTGAATAGTTCATCTTCTCTGTATAGTTCATCTTCTCTCTATCGTTCTTCATCTTTTCTGAATAGTTCATCTTCTCTGTATAGACCTTCATCTCTATTTCTTCACTCCCTCCAGTTCTTTCTACACACATCACTTTTTTCATATCTTCTGCATGCATTCATTGTTCATTTACGCAATTTCTTTTTTCTTTCTCCTCTTCATCTCTTTCTTTGTCTTCTCATTTATTTGTTGCTACCGCTAGGTATGTCTTTCTGAGCATTTTAATCACATTACATAGAAAAAAAGATGAAATAAAATAATAAAATTCTTGTTTTTCTTCTTTCCCTTATTCTTCTTTTCTTTTCCACTCTTATTCTTCATGTTTTTTCTTTCTTTTCTTTCTTTTATTTGTTTTTATTCTTCTTCTTCATGCCAGTCTCTTCATTTATTTCTTCTCTTAATTTCAGTGTTATATTCCTAAGGAAATGCTAGTAAACTTCTAAACAAGAAGGTGCATTTATGCATACTGAACAACGTAGGATTTGTACAGCATTTGGAATAGCGTAATAAATCATACGTATCACATAGTCATTTGTAACTTTATAACGTAAATTTGAAGTTTTTCCAACACATGAAAAAAAATTACTAATCAAAAAATTAGGAATAACTTTTATTCATTTGTAAATGAGAGCCAATAATTATAAGCAAAAATATTTTTATAAAAGAAAGGAATTACCGGCATTTCGACACGCATTTCAAAACGCTGGTGTGATTAATGGTATCTACGTGCTGTAGTATCAAATTCTTTTCAGCGGAAGTTATTCATTTCACTTTGGAGTGTATTGTTCTCTATTTCATTTTTAACTTGAACTAACTGGACAATATTTTGGAAGCCAAATCAGGCAAACACTCCGCAAATAACAGTTTCCTTGTTCAGTTAAGTGCAAAGAAATTACTTTATCGCAATAAGATTCAAAGATTTTTAAGATGTAATAACACTTAGTATTTTAATCGAAATCCTTAGAGGATTTTTTATTACAAATAGTCAAGTATACGTGTAATAATTGTGTGAGGAAAATCTTCCAAAGAACTCGAAGTTTTTAAATCGTTTTCAAATTTGGAGTTTTTTGCACGTGAGCTTTCAGCACGACCTCACTAATACTGCAGTTCTCGACTGTCATTCGTCTCGACACAAATTCATCGAAATAAACCAGTTGTGGAAAGCGGAGCTATCCATCAATTTGGCGCCTTTCACAGCTGGGAAAGCAAGATAAATAACTCCATATTGACAAAGCGACGTCAATTGCTGAGAATGAATGAGAAATGTGAATCCGTTTGGGAGGATTTTAAGCAAAGAATCGTATGGCAAAAACAAAATAGGTACATTCGCTTCCTTTTGTCATCCACAAGAGCTGTCAAATGCTTTTTGAGATACATTTTGCACATACAATGTCACTATTTTAACTCTTTTCTACCTAAAGAAAGAAGAAATTTGGATAGGAATAACTATTTTACATTCAATCTATTTCGAATTCAGAGAGAAAATATTTCATACGACAGTCGTTTAATAATTATATCGAAGTTTAATTACATCTCGGTTTAGATAATTCAAATTTTTATTTACGATCAGTAAATACAACCTTTAACATTTACTCTTTTGAACGATAGCAAGAAAATGATGATAGTGAACAAAAGGTTCTAGGAAATGAGTTCAAGAAACAAGAAAATTGAAATAAAACTAGTGACTTTCCAATGAAATGAATAACGGGAAAAATATTTTTAGCATCACGTTGTACCATGGTAATACGGTTTTAACTTCCACACATTGAAATACGAAACGCAATACAACGGAGATATTAAATCAAGACTTAGTCATGTTGTTCGAGATATTTTGACTATCAAAATTTGCATACCATCATTTATGATATTTTGCTCTACAGCGACGCAGTTCATAAACATCGTCGATTGGCAATTACTTTTGTCCATAACAAAAGGGAAGCAAATGAATTCATTTTATGCATTTGTTCGTACATGGTTTATTTTACGATCTGTCAAGTGACATTTTATAACATCACACAAAACGTATTCAGTAAATGTAGGCGATTCCTAGTAAAGCAGAAAAAAAGAAGAATGAATTAGTACGGAATGATTTCATATTTAATATTTCTAAATGTTTAATTCACAGAAATAAAACGATATGAATGGAATCCATTTTTGATCGACCTTTTTTTAAATATCCTCAATTTATTGCTGCTACATTTTTCACCCGTAAAGGATGTTAATTTCACCTTCACTACAAAGAAATTACTTTCAGAACAAATAGTATAGCACAGAACGAAGCTCCTATTTGGTGACCTAACATGACATTCCAAGTCTTGCCCTATAATTCACATACTTGTGTTCTTATAGATCACGAGGGTTTTTTTATGAAAACCCTTGAAAGACTAAATAAGTCGAACAAGGATTAATAAATTAAATGACAAAATAAAAAGACGGGGGTTGTGTACGAGTAGAGCATGACACCCGAGAGATAGTTCATTGTCTCTTAAGAATAGTTGTGAGGGGAATAAATGCGCTGGTTTTGTAAGGCACCGCGTCGACACACATTTTTTCTAAACGGAAGAACACACCGAAACGACGTATCCAAACAGTCCAGACTGTTACGTCGAAGAACTAGCAGCTCCGCTGGGAGAAATATATATTAAAGATAGTGAACCTATCTTCGACAAGGAGCCATTATCATATCTAGAACCTAGGGTTACTCGCTTCCGTTGCGAAATTACAACACATTCTATTCTGAATCCGAGGTATGGGAAAAACATTCAGATGGTTTTCACATAAAATCCATTTTTATGGAGTACGGAAAGTTGGCAATGAATACGGAAAGTTGTTCTGTTCAATACACGCAGGAAGAAACAGTTCAGTTTAACGAGTGCGCCGACACAACCTTGGTGTCATTACCGTTTAGTCGATAAAGGGACATTAATGACGTTCTGTAACGAAAGTTTTGATGTTGTGTACTGATGTATAAACATGATCTGCGGATGATATTGACGTTTTCACATTTGATGATATTGTGATTTGATGCGCGGCATGATGGAGGAAAATCTGTCTCTGACGACATAGTGTCATATTTACGGTATTTTATATGAATATTGTTTTTCACTTATTTTTTAATTTTTATATCATTTGTTAAATCATAACAAATTCGCATTACGTAATAGATTTGATTTAAAAAATCAAGAAAACTATATTCAATAAAAATCAAGGTATTTTATTTTTTTCTTGTGTTAGCTCTACCTTAATATCTTATGTTAAATATATAACACTTTAAAAAGTAATTCTTAGTCAAATGGTTACGATGAAATACTAGTATGCTTACAATAGTTATGATTATTATAACAAATAATAATTATTATTTGATGAAGTATTGAAAAAACTTACTCTTTGATATAATTCCTAAAATCTATGACAATAAATATTCTACCTCCAACATCCAGGAATATAATAAAATATTACTGATATTCCGAGGAATTACCAGAAATAAGAATTGCAGACGGAAATTAGCATATTGTCCTCGGTCTATTCTGAGATCAAAACAAACAGGATTACCGCGAGAATTGACACCTAATATAAAGTTCAGAAGTAAAACTAGAATGCAAAGTTGCAAGAGAGAAAACTAACACGATAAGATGTGAAAATTGTCTGAGAAATTTGGACCATAAAGCATCCAGTGAATCTGAAAAAAGCAAGAAAACAATAATATATGTATCACGTTCATTGTATTTTTGTAAAGGTTGTGAAAAAAGATTACTGTAGTTTACCCATACATTCTAAAATTAACATTCACCAAATATTTATGCACTTATTGTGCATTACGTGAAAGAAAAAAAATGTTTTTGAATGCATGAGTGTTTGTTGAACTTCATGAATGTATATAAATATTTTAATTAACAAAGTACTCGATAAATGAAGTTAAGTATATATCAGTCGCATAAATGCCCAATCATCTTAGTTCATGATGTTGGAAGGCATTAATTCAACGAAACATTCTCTGTGATTCGTGTTCTCACAGTCCGGTTTTCATTCTTAAGCATGACAAGACTTCTACAGGGTTAATATACATTTTAATTTGTAACCATGAAAAAATTTACAGAACAGCCTTTTCCAGTTCAAAATGTAAGCCTACACACATTTTTCGGTTTCTCAACATTCAGCTGAAGATGAAGAGAAAATATACACACTGCTCAACACAGATCGTCACCATACTTTACGAGACGTCAGAAGCAAAGTACACTCTCAGAAATTTCGGCATTATTTTTAATGTAAAGAACAAGAAAGTAATTTTCACGTACGTAAATTGAAATTAATGTACACGGACATTAACTTTAATATACGTGCACATTAATTTTAATGTACACGTACCACAATTAAATTTAATGTAGACAAGTAGGTTAAGTCAACTACCGTACATTAAATCTACATTGATTTTAATTTACGCATTAAATTTGATGTACAGATACATTAATCTTCCTTTAATGTACGATGCACATTAAAATTCATGTAAACCATACATTAAATCTACATTAAATTTAATGTAATTTCTGACAGTGTAGGCAACCTTACTGTCACTCTTCTTTTCAGACAGCAGGGCCAGTAAATTAAATCAAAATATAAAACATTATATACACTGCGCTCGAAGGTACACGCGCGCGTCCTGCAGGGAAATGGCGCTGGTGCCGGACGTGATATATAGCAACATGGCGCTGTAACATACGGCTGGTGTCCAGTTGTAAATTAAACACAGTTCTCGCAAAGCACACAAACAGCGAGGGAGGCCGGGGGGATGGGCGACGGCGCGCCGCCATGATAGTAAATCATTACGCGAGCGATTTAGATTAATGATGTAGATATGATCGCTCTTTTCTGACCAAAGTGGAGCTTGACGGCTGATGTGCCGTTTAGTGATCCTTCCCCGGGAGGATCTTGTTGGTGAGGGAGAGGGGCAAGGTGGGTGGGTGGGGGGGCGGCAGACCTATCTGCATACTCAGAATGGAAATAAGTGCACCCTTTTAGAATAACGGTGGTTTGGAAGAGTGATTTTTTATCCATAAAGATATGAGAGAGTTTTCTGTAAATTATTGTCGATGTGGATTGTAGTACTTTCATAATTGGTACATTTGAGTGCAGACATTTATCATTGGATTTCCTCCATTATTTCCCAGAGTCTAATTTGAATAGGAGCAAATGCTAAATTTGTTCAATGATTCATCTAATAATAATAATAATAATAATAATAATAATAATAATAATAATAATAATAATAATAATAATAATAATAATAAAAATAATAATAATAATAATAGTAATAATAATAAATGGTAAATTGGCGTTATAAATTACTTGGTCAAGGCAAGCCAGTACACTTTCTACTGCATATTTACCCCATATTTTATATTGCATGAATCATTGAATATTTTTTTCAAATACGCATTTTATTGATCCTATGTATAATGCAAATTCTATTGGAAGAGAATAAATTTGAGATAATGAAATTAGACATTCGTACTTTCTGTCACAGCCTTTATGAAACTTCAACTTAACAATCACTTATCTATTATATTTTACTTCTTCCACAGTTAGACATATACAATACATCTTATATTCAGAACATCTTATAGCGACACAAGACGATTCCTTGGCGGCAGTTTGGTAATTGTCACTTAAAGGTATCTACGAAGATGCGCAGAAAATTAGTCACAGGAAACCTAAAAGATGCCAGAACAGAGTGGGGAAACATTTACATTAATTCGGTTACTTTCTGCTCACAGTCATTTATATTGTGATATTGGTATTCTCATTAATATCTGACGAATTAGTAAAGCTCAGTATTAAGCAAATAATGGACGTGGTATATGTACGCGAAGTAAGCAAACTGAGGCTATAGATGATGTTTGAAATTGTTATTGTTGTGACTTGAGGACATTCAATACTTTTCGTAATACCACATTCTCAAAAGAAAAAACGCAAAATATAAATAACTCAAATATTCTACAAAAGATTCCAAAAGTTGAAAAAATGTGAAAAAGAATACTTTTTTTGATAAAACACAACTTCCTCACAATATTTTATGAAAATAAAAAAAGGAAGTCTGTAAACTGATATGTACTGCAAATATTACGTTCCACAACATTTTCTATAAAGTTAGTTAATTTAGAGAAAACTGCTCATTACTGTGCGTATTGTGGAAATAACTTAATGATGAAATATCTGTTTGCACAGTTGCTGTGGAAACGAATGCTATCAAACTCACTGAAATACATATCTTCAACGCTCCAAAACACTTTAAAGACCGCAAATACTTAAAAATTGAAATTTTAGTTGTGATGTTATTTTAATTCAATGATTATGTAACGTAACTGTAACACGTTCACAATACGGTCAAGTGATTCGTTGTCGTGAGATAGGAGATGGGGGAAGATGATCTCGAGTAAGAAACCCGCGAGAGGGATATGTTATGGACTTGGGGTAGGTGAGTTCGGATACCTGTACACTAAGGCTGTGGGTTCTTTAAGGCATGAATGTTTTTAACTTGTGTTCTAGCGAGGTGGACATCCCAAGTCCCTCATGTATTACATCCATAATCCACTATCCTTAGCCAGGTATTACATCCATTATCCTTCATAATCTCTTAGCCTGAGAGGCAACTGTACGAATAATCTGTGCGTAACTGAAAAACTTACCCCCTCTTCGCCCTGAACAATGGTACAAGCAGCAACATGGGTCCAAGGGACATCATGGAAAATTACATACGAGAAAAGATCCGAGAAAAGCCTATTAGCTGTTTGCAGAGCACTAGGCAGAGATAGGGCGAAAAGCCCTAGTAAGTCCTTCAAGCGCCGATAGATAGCAGCTAGAAAAAGAGTAAGACCAAACTGAAAACTAGTCCAGACTGACGGCAATGGGTGACTAAGTAGAATGAGAAAGTCTGTGCCATTTTGTAGTTCCATAGGTTTGGAATTGTGCCAGAAATGCAGTCAATGAACTCAAAACATGGTGTATATTTCACCGAACAGTCCATGTATTTCGTAACAACCATCCAACAACCATTAAATTTATTTATCAACCCTTTGTTATCATTTCGCCACGTTATACGGAGAGTTTTTAACATTTTATTGAATTTTTTAATTTATTTTCGTCAAAAAACAACAAAACTGTCTGTGACGAGTGATGGCCTGCACACGCTTTCTTGAGCTCGAGAATCTCTTCCCCACCTTCCACTATACGTAATTGAATGATCAATAAAAGTACCCACAAAGTGATAAGATAAATTGCGGATGGTAACATATGAAAACTATGCATTTTCGCTCTCGGGTTGAGAAAACTTACTTTCATTAACAAATGAACGACCAGTTTGATTTTTTGGTATCTGTAACGAAATTGCAACAATCTCCCCCGACTTTACAACAACTAGCAAAAGCGCAACGTGCTAGAAACTGCTAGCAAACGCTACAACGTGCGCATAGTGAAGTCACATTAATGTTCAGAAGCAAATCAGTACTGCCTAAAAACGCCGTTCATAATGTGCGTGTACTGTGCTAGTAATTTTTCCCCACATATTTTTGAAAAAAACAATAATGGGATGTTTTCATAACGTTAATAAAAAGAGACAAAGAGTCTTTTTTTAATAAATGAGTGTATGCTCAATACTCACGACGAAAATCACGATACAATGTAATTTTTCATGTTTGTGACCTTCAGTTACCGAGTTATATTAGAAGCATTTTCATGTGATTGTGTTTGGAACTTCCATTAAGTCCCTTGTAAACAAAAGTTCCAAATATCTACACCACCTCTTTCATTTCTCCATTTGCTAGTCCCGTGCTAAACGGCCTTTTCCACAATAAATAAATATTCTAAAATATTATTCTGACATTATTTGTCACATCAGCTTTTGCCTCGTTTTTCAGAAGACGATGAAAGCACGTCATACCCAATCAGACTTTGAACTTCCCACGTCAATACACAATCTGAGGTGACAATCCGTTTCACAGGGGACGATTTACTCGACAGAGTGCCTTATACCTACGGAAAGGACTTTGGCAGAAACAGAGAGAAGGACCCATATTAGATGGCTTAGATGGCTAGAGAGAATGATACCTCTGCTCTGATCGGTAGTTTTCCGTGGTTTCTCCATTCAATATCAGGAATATGCCAGAGCATTACTCTAACAAACGGGTCACGGACCGCGCGCGATCATTTCTTCCCAATCCTTTTCCTATTCTACTTACAAACGTGCATGAACTACACTATCACACATGCCGAGAGACCGGTCCCGGAGTTTAGACCTTGTCCCGGTTGCTGCGGTGCCTGCTGGTGGGAGATATCTGGTTGAGGAAAACCCTGCTAGCCGACGGTAGGTCGGCACCGGATCTCACCATCCAGTGGAGGAAGATCACCGCCACATCCTGAGCAAAAACCATGCTTTACACTTACGGAAGTAGTGACCCTAGTAGTTGTCACGCCCGGAATAACTGATCTATCAAATTAAAAATCAATATTATAAGAGCGAGCAGTTTTGAAAATACTAACGTGCTTTTATATTTTTATTTCAATACTACAACATTCTATTGACTGCGAACTAGCTAACTCAAAGATCTATTTCAAGAAAGCTATTTTAAAATATTATTCACCGGGAACAATTCCATCAATTTTCCAATTAAATATTCGAAATTTAATACAAAGTAGTGGTGCTGACTTTCTAGAAATAGTTTCATACTTCATATATGTAGGCCTGCGTATACGGGAAAGTAAAAACGAGAAACGAGAAACAATTTTTGTCTTTTTCTTCACATAAATGATAAATATTTATTTTTATTAATCAACCAGAATACAATACGAATGCAACGAACTGGTACAGACTGAAATTCTTCCAAGTAATCATTACGTTTTATACGTCATCCGCACCTACACTACCTTCATGTACGTAGGGAATACTTGTGGTATTGGAATGCAAAGCAACCCTATTTTAAAGAAAGTAGCAACGTACAGAAAAGAAAAAAAATACGCATTTTTAAAAAAAATCTATATTTACCCAATATTTGCCTGGAGATGTTAGAAAAATCAGATGAAATACCGATTGGAGTATCCGGTCTCAAAAATTCCTCGCATATTGTCGATATTCGATACAAGAAATGAAAGTCGAAATATTTCATTCTGCCGGCACATATATCGACAAACATTTAATCAATGACACATGAGCAACACTGCTTCATTGTGATATTGATGAACAACTTTCGAGAATAATCACGAAAAAATAGAGTAGCTGGAATGATCTCATATACATCAATTGATATTTCGTCAACCCTTCGTCCATAAAGTGAAGCTCAATGTTGAGTAGGATTCAACTGAATCAATTTTCTTTCTCAAAACAACGTATTTAATGTGGATTAAGAGTTAAGAAAAAATACGAGATGGGGGTCATATTTGACACAGATATGAGGAATGTTTTAAGATAGTATTTTTGTTTGACAATTTATTGCCATGCCTTCAACAATTATTTATTTCTATGCAAGTGTAATGTAAATCATATAAATTAGTTCATTTAATAATATTCTTATAAAATGCATTACAAAATGTCAGTTTCAATTTATATTTTATTGTTTTCTCATTTAGAACATTAAAAGAATTGTGACTAACATAATGTAGTTAATGATGTTTTATCCTTAATGTCAGTAATACTTTGGTATCTTTTTCGTTATTCGCATACCAGTTTACTATCCAAAAGTTCTTTGGACACGAACAAATTCGTTTACTTGAAACGAGTCGGGTGTGAACACTCTGAACAGATGAAGTGTAATACAAGTCATTGAAACTTTTCGCGGTACATTTAAACATTCGTTTTACACAAATCACACATAATAATACATTTAATAGCAATACTATTACTGTATTAATAATTTAATAGTGCACTATTAGGAGCTGCCTACTCAAAACCCCTGGTAACTCACGATACTACAACCACATACACTTTCGTTTAGTTAACTAAATACGCTCACTAATGCCATGAAAAATCGTTGATTATTTTTATATTTATTGCATGCGTGCAATTAAAACTCTATAACTACCAATGAGCATTCAAAAAAATGATCAAAATCGTTTAATTTTGTTCCTCTAACACAGACGTAGCCAAGGTATTTCCAGTCGGCCATGAAACGTGAACAAAAATGTACATCATATATTACATACGTCAAAAACATATAATCAATAAAAGATTTAAACAAAATTATAAAAGAATAATTATTATCATTCCTTAGACAATGTTAATTTTTATAATATAATAAGTTAAATAAGAAACTGTTGTCTCACCTATAATTGGCATCAATCATCCTAACCCAGAAGTCGCTTTATATTGCACAGACACGTTTACTTCACCTATTCGAACATCACGGCCCAGGGCAGTTGTTTTGGAAAAACTCCTTTATTTGTTTTACAAAATCATTTAAATTGTTTATAATTTGCAATATCGACATTCTCCTTTACACCCCACGTCTTCAACATAAATAAGTATGACCATAAACATGTTGGTTTGACACTAGCTGATTAATAGAATAATATAAAATATTTAACATGAATAAATGTGTTACGTGTAAAACACTTGGTCTTAGCATATTAGAAATATAAAAATATATAAACGTCATTTGTATTTACCGGCTCTGAAAAACATGCCAGCAAAACTTGAGTCGAAATTGAATCGTTTTTCTACTCTCCAACATTAACACATGTTGTCTTTTCATACATGCATTACTTTTCGTGCAAAGTAATGTTTTCATGGTTTTGTCAGCCTCTTCTAATATTTCGTCCAGAAAATGTTAAATATCTTCCATTTTCAAACGTTATTCTCAAAGACACTACGGTGATCATAAACATATACTGCAAGGTTTCCCTAAAATAGGTTTTGTTCAAAACCAATATGCGGTCATCAAATAGATGCCTCAAATGGTAAAGATAAGCTTGAATTTCTCAAAATTAAAATTATTCTTAAATGGAAACGAAAAAATATTGAACGTAACATGTGGATAAAGGGGTGTAATTGCACTCGTGGAAAAACTGGAAACTCACTTCTATCGTCGCTCATTTTCATGAACATACCACTCAATGCAATCATTCCTCTCCTCATCCACTCATTTTGTTAATTACTATGATAGTTCTCTCTAAACCTTTCATTTAAAAATTCACTAATTACTGCTTCGATGATGATGGAGACCATAATTCAGCAATGTCATTTAATATTTCATTAAATAAACCCTTTTTTGGTTCTTATAAAACTAATTGATTGGTAAAATAAATGGTGATGGTTTCCAACTACGCATATATTTGACGTATCGACAATTGCTCGTTGAATACGATAGCTACACAATACATCATGCAAACAATGCCATTAAACTACTCAATAAACAATTTTAAAAACAAATATTAAATTACAAATTTAATTTAAAAACTCACTAATTACTGCTTCGATGATGACGGAGGCAAAAATTCAGCAATATCATTGAATATTTCATGAAAAAATCCTTTCATTTGATTCACCGCAAAAATTCACATTTTATTCTATGAAGTTATTCTACCGATAGAAGTGAAATAAAAAAATCTGTTGAGAGGTTTCATTTAAATATGATTCACTGAATATTGCTCTACAGATCTGACGCAGATTTTTCTTTCAGGAGCTAAAAGCAAATATTTGTAAGAAACAAATATTATTATTATTATTATTATTATTATTATTATTATTATTATTACTATTATTATTATTATTATTATTATTATTATTATTATTATTATTATATTTCAAATGATGTTTAATTGTTCAAAGAATTGTATGCCCCAGCCGGGTGCCAAGACCGAAACCTAGTGAATTTAAGAACAGTCAAATATCATTTGAAAGATTTCTTCTGTTAAGTAGCTGTGAGGTCGAAAAAATAGACGTCAATTGCAAACCGGGAATATATATTTCTGAATCATTTTTAAAGCGTTCAATTGTGACCAGGTGGTGACATATAAATTATTGTAATTACTATTTTAACTATTATTAAAATTAAATATGTAAATGAAACAGTAGATTTCATTGTTTGTGAAAATTGGCAGACATTTTTCATTCAACACAATCAAATAGAAGGATTAATAAAGTGTATACAAGTGTATACATATTAAAGGATGGCGTTATGAAGAAATATTTATACGATTTGAAACCAGGAGGAACAAATATATGAAGTAACGGTATAACAATATTAAGAACAACAAAACTTCCGATTTAAAGTGTATTTTACGTGTCATCAAGGTCAAACAGAATATCAATATTTCTTGTATGTTTCACAAAGATCGGCAGGGTGCTGTATTTCATTTGGTTACATTATTTATATCTATACTTAAATTGTTTCACTTACTGCCTCACAAACCAATGAGTATAATTAGGTCTAGTAAGATTCAACTGTAATCCCACATTAAAAAGCAAACTACATTCATTGTTTGAAATATCTGATTTGAACTCTTTGCTGATATATTTCCATAATCTTTTCCAAATCACAAACATTTCCAATTTTGATTTAGCTTCATTTAATGAAATGTAGCAAGATTGCAGCCGAGTAGCGATTGTTGATGGACTAGCCGGCTAGACTATTGTAAAGAGAATTCTAGCAAATATGTCATAAACGTGCGAATTTAGAAAATATATGATCTTAAGAGTTACAAAAACCGTTTATTTTGCATAAAATTACTAAATTAACATTAGTACTTTAGAGTTAAAAATCATAATTTACCTGAAGAATTATAAATCAGCTTTATTTCAAGTAATTTATAAAATTGTTGTTTCATAACTTACATATAATATAAAATGGGGTGACATCTGTTGTGATTTCACTTACAGCACTCCGTTGAAACAAAAAATGAGGCCACAAATATTACCAGACACAAGAGAAATGTCAATTTTATATTACAATAATTTCTCTAATTGAAGTATGTTTTTGTTTGTTCTCACGAAAAAATATACATTATATTATATACATCAAAAGTAAAATTACAAGCAGTTAATGCAACGTTGTAAAAGGAGAACTTTTTTTTAGCAATTTGCTGTACCCAAACCATAATTAAGCCATATTCGAACATTTTATTGTAGAGGCAGATTTAATAGTTCTAGAACGAATAAAATTCTGGCATTATTTAAAGGAACGTTTTTGCTGCTTGTTTCAGTACGTTCTGGAAATAATAGCTTCGTAAGAAGATAATTTTTATGTTATAATTACACAATACTGATAAACTCAGTAAAGAAATGTTAATGTCGGTATAGGTACCCTCCTTTTTTTGGTTTAAACATTATGAACCGTTAAAATTTTACTTATTACTTACACCAGAGATATGTTTCTTTTGTCTCTATGTGAATGAAATACTTTTAAAACTCGAATAAGGATGCATACTATTTAAGTTTCTAGTTACCAGGTTTGTTGGTTTATTTTCCATACGTAATTTAACTCAATGCGGATCGTATCCGAGGACACCAAATCTAAATTTGAAATCAGTGCGGTTTTTAAATGCACTTTAAGTAGAATTAAAACCTTAACTGACATTTTTACATACCTTTTTAAAATAAAAATTATACCCAGTTTTATTTTGAACTACAAAGAACGTTATTGCAATTGATCTACACGTCGTCATCATCCTTCTCCTTTTTATACCACACAGAATATGAACAATTTGGCAACAATTTTGGTTTTGTAAATAACCCTAAAATATGAATGATAAATTGACTGGAAGCCAAAAAATCTAAGGGGGTAATCCAGACTCAGTATTTAATTACTCCCAAAGATTATAATTTTGTGTTAAAAAATATACTCAAGTAATAACCCTCACAATGTGAGACAGATAGTGTATGAAGTACAGCACGAACGCGGAAGAAATGCATAACGCAGCAAGTTGAAGACGGCGAGTTTAAGCTACCAAAGGAGATCAGGCGCGATAGGGCGTTGCGTATCCTTTTATCTCAAGTAAGGTCGCACGCCGGGCAACCGGTAATTACACCTCGTCGGGGTCGAGTCTGCGGTAAGGAGTTGCTTCCCCGCCCCTCCGCCTCGCGGCGCTGTCGTTATCACTGCGTTGTAAACAGGCGCGCAACGGGGGTGCGTCGGTGTCGCGGTTCGCCATACAACGTCTTCCGCTTCCCCCAGCCCGGCCGCCCACGGTTCGAGTTTTACTCCCCCCCCCCCGTCTTCGAGCACCCGATCCTAAGCAGCCTCGTTCCGGCCAGCACGCCGCTCCCGCCCTCGCTCCCGCCCTCGCTCCCGCCCTCGCTCCCGCCCTCGCTCCCGCCCTCGCTCCCGCCCTCGCTCCCGCCCTCGCTCCCGCCTTCGCTCCCGCCCTCGCTCCCGCCCTCGCTCCCGCCCTCGCTCCCGCCCTCGCTCCCGCCCTCGCTCCCGCCCTCGCTCCCGCCCTCGCTCCCGCCCTCGCTCCCGCCCTCGCTCCCGCCCTCGCTCCCGCCCTCGCTCCCGCCCTCGCTCCCGCCCTCGCTCCCGCCCTCGCTCCCGCCCTCGCTCCCGCCCTCGCTCCCGCCCTCGCTCCCGCCCTCGCTCCCGCCCTCGCTCCCGCCCTCGCTCCCGCCACCGCCTTCTTCAACCCCCCCCCCAGTGTCCTAATACGCCTTCCTCTGCCCCCACCCTCGATTCGACTTTGCCTAGCCCCGCCTCCCGGCGATCCGCTCCCTCGCATCTTGGTGCTTCCCCTTTCTGCCACAAGCCAGCACCCCCTCCACCACCAACCCCACCGCACCTGAAGTGTTTGCGCCTCCGCAAGCACACGGGCCTCTCCAGCATTTCCTCCTATTGGGCTCCCCTTCTCTACTTATTTCTCTACTTACTCGACCTTCTCATGCTTCGTCTGTTTCTTATTCGCATCTCTCCTTGTTTTCCCTCGAATCATATCCGTTTTGGATACTCTTCACTTATTTCTCTCTTTTCTTCCCTATATCTTTTCTTGTCTACTCTCATCTTCTTCTTTACTTCTGTCCTTTTCTTACCTACTAGTTCTTGTTTTCCTCTCTTCGTCATCGAGATAAAAATAAAACAGGTTTTCTACAATATTTTTTCTTTTCTCTTTTTGTATTCGCTATCATTCCTAATCACTTTTTCTTCCTTTTTATTTTCTATTTGTCTTCTTTTACATCCTACTGCGTTCCTTCTAATTCGAAACTTCGTTCTCTTTTTCTCAACGCCTTTTCTCCTCCATTCTACATTTCTTTGCTGTTCCAACTTTTCACTCTTCTCAACATCACTGGATTTACATCCAACTCGCCCTTGTGATAATATTCTTAGCTGAGGCCACCGACGATAACAGCAATAGCCGAAATATTTCTTTCTAAATTCGAGTAAGAGAGTTGTAGCTTTCGTACGTTCCAGATTCGAGATACGACCTGTCTATGAGAAGAGGGTAGTCCCGCATTATTCCCACGCAAACGCTCGCATACGAAAACATTAATTTAGTCGTGTTACTTGCCTTCCGACAGTTCTACCCAAAAATCATAAACACACTCATTTAAAAGTAGACCTGCACATCAATACGCATACATAGCACATTTTGTCATCCTTCGTAAGTTGAGCTCTATCTTTACGGTTTGGTTTGTTTTTTTCGTGTTTCCGTGCGCGTTAACTGCTTTGGTAATTAGTCCCGTTAGTGTAGTGCATGCTTTTTCTCGGGAGATGGCGGTGAACTTCCCCCGCTGGATGGCGAGATCCGGCGCCGACCTACCGTAGGCTAGTGGGGTTTCCCCCCTAACCAGGACTCTCCCACCAGCGTGGTACCACCCCAGCCGGGACAAGCTCTAAGTTCCCGACCGGTCTCCCGGAATATGTGGTAGTGGAGTGCATGTCAGTGTAAGTGTGTGTGTAATGGGGAGAGGATAGGACAAGGAAGACGAAGGAAAGATCGCGCGCGGTACGTGGCCCGTTTGGTAGGGTACTACTCCGGCATTCGCCCGGTGTTGATCGTAGAAACCACGGAAAACTAACGATCAGAGCAGCCGGCTGCTAGAATTCTCCTCCAGGTAGCGACTGAATTCGACCTAGCTGAAAAGCTTGTGTTGAAAATCCTGCCGCCAGGACTCGAACCTAGGACCTCCCGGTCAGAGGCGCTGCAGTGACATCAGTTGATGCACTGAGCTACCGCTCCCGATGCTAGCTTTACGGATCACATTACATACCACATCGCTCTGCTCCGATAGAGCACAACTTGCCCTTTCTCTTCACTGTCCTCACCACTGCGTCCTTCTCGTCCTCCCTGTTATCGCCGCCCTTCCAGTTCACGTGTTACGCAGTATCCTCGCAAACTTTACCATCCGCTTGCCTCCCTTGTCGTTCTTGCTCCACTCTGTATGTGTCTCCTTTCTCAAAAGCTATTTACTTGCGGGGTAGTACTTTTCAGCCTCCTATCAGCCCTTTCGAACATCGACATTCTGCGTCCTCGCTGTCCACTCCGCACGTGGTGTTCTTTTTGTCTTTCTTTTCCTCTCACTCCTCATCAACATAACCATTCCATCCATTATTGCAGCCTACACTGCTTTACCGTTTTCACGAATCTCCAAGATTCTTGGTCTAGGCCTCACCCCCCAAACTGGCACTTCCCCCGGAAGTTTCGTCCCGGGATGTATTTTGCCATTCTCAATCTTCTCGGCAACCTTCTCTCCATTTCCTTCAAAAAACGGCTTCTTTCCCATTGTGTCGTATTGTCCGTGTAGCCCCTCCAACCTACTCTCCATTTCTCCATAAATGCCATCTTCTCCATCGTTCCTCCTTGACCTTCAAGTCCATCCAATCTTCTCTCCATTTCCTTCATAAACACCATATTTCCCATCATGAGTCATTGTCCTTGCAGTTACTACAACCTTCTCTCCATTTTGTCCATAAACGCCATCTTCTCCATCGTGTCTCATTGTCCTTGCAGCCCCTCGAACCTACTCTCCGTTTCCTTCAGAAACGCCATCTTCTCCATCGTGCCTCCTTGACCTTGAATTCCCTCCAATCTTTTTCTCTTTTCCTTCATAAATACCATATTTCCCATCGTGAGTCATAGTCTTTGCAGACACTCCAACCTTCTCTCCATTTTCTTCATAAATGCCATCTTCTCCATCGTGCCTCCTTGACCTTCAAGTCCCTCCAATTTTCTCTCCCTTTCCTTCATAAACACCATATTTCCCATCGTGAGTCATTGCCCTTGCAGTTATTCCAACCATCTCTCCATTTTCTCCATAAACGCCATCTTCTCCATCGTGTCTCCTTGACCTTGAAGTCCCTCCAATCTTTTCCTCTTTTCCTTCATAAACACCATATTTCCCATCGTGAGTCATAGTCTTTGCAGACACTCCAACCTTCTCTTCATTTTTTCCATAAACGCCATCTTCTCTAGCGTGTCTCATTGTCCTTCCAGCCTCTCCAACCTCGCCGTTCCCGCGATCATCTCTGCTCTCCCCAACCCTCTCCTCCTCCTTGCGTCTCTTCGTCCCCCCTCGCAACCCCGCCATCGCAAGCGCCGCCGCGGTTGAACGGCGAACTTCGCCGTGGTGGGAGCCTGGGCTTAGTTAATGAAGTTGGAAAGTTTCGGACTTCATTCTATAATCTCGTGGATTGGAGATCTTCCGCCAGGCCTCCAACAAGTGCGGCGAAGGCAGCGCACGCAATTGAAATTTCCAGCGTGTAATTGGAATGACATCGCGTCACTTACTTCGGGCCCTCTTTATTCATGGCTAAATGAAAACTTTGCTTTGGCAGCCGAGGCCGGCCATTCGCTACTCTGGTTTTCTGACCTGATAGATGGTTGTGGTATTTTGCTAAACACTTCCTTGCGTAATACTGAATTTACGAATAGAGGGAATTTTTTTGTTACCTTTGGACATGATTCACTTCTCGGGTTGACTCTGATAATGAATATTTTGAAGAAGTCTGAACTTGACTTGCAGGGTGAATATTGTTCTATCTATACGTTTTATGTCACTCCTTCAGGTTTTCACACTACTCAATGCTCTTTATTTTGTTTGGAAAGTATCTCTATAGTACTTACAATCCTTTAAAATTCTTCCAGCTTCAAAATAAGAAAGAAAAACTTATATAAAATAATATGCGCAAATAGAATCGACCCAAACATGCTTTTAAAATATACCATTTACGTACTACAAAACAAATGCATGTACTACCTTTTCGCTTCAGGAAAATAGAGTAATAAATAATTTCTCGAAATATGGTTAAAAATTTGTAATGACCACCGTACGAAATGTAAAGTGAACGATTATGTCTGATTTAATTACGTCATAAATAAAAAGCACCATAAATAGTGTATTATGCTACTAGTTTTTAATATCAAGTTTGATTGCTTGTGTAGAGGATTTGAAAATGGGTGATGTTAGGTGTGAGTTTTCCAATTTGAACTAATTCAATGAAGCAGCATTATAAACAAGTTGTATATATTATTTTCTATATAAGAGCATTATAAATTTATTAGAGAATAAAAGTTAATTTTTGGAAAGAACTTTTTTGTGATGTCACAGGTATTTGACTTCTGTGTGAAAAAAAAACAAACAAAACAACTGTGGTCGGTGATCAGTTTATCGCTACCTTCCAACGTTTCTCTTACTTAGATTGTCTATGATGTCGCAACGATTCGTGCTGTCAACGGTAAATACGCCATCATCTGCACCCTAAGATGACATTTTATGAACGATTCCTTGTAACGTAAAAGGTGTTTTATAATGTTGGAATACAAAAATAGTAGTTTATGCAATTCGATTTTAATGTTAAGCTTTATTGCATGAGTACATGTTTCGAAAACGAGCGACGTTAGGAGCGAGTTTTCAAATTTGTACGAATGCAATAAAGCAACATTATAAACTTTTTTGTAAAAATTATTTTTTTTTGTGTAACAGCATTATAAATTTTTAACAGAATCAAAATTAATATTGCGAAACAACTTCCTTGTGACGTCTTGGGTTTTTGACAACTGTACGAGAAAACTGTGGTTGGCTGTTTCATTTACCTCTACCACCCCAAGATTCTCTCGTTGCGATTGGCTGAATGTGTGATGACACAATCATTCAGTCCGTAAAATGTAACACGTCATCATTTGTGACGTAAAACACTCTTTTATGAACAATTTCTTGCAACAGAAAAGGTCGTTTATAATGTTGGAATACAAAAAACATATTCATGACATGCAGTCAAAACTGCATTGATTTTATTTAACATCATTGAATAACCTATGTTCGGATTAAGATAATTGGTAGCGTCACTTAGGGCGCAGTGAACGCCATCGTTATCCCCAGTAGACCAGGCAGTTCCCTGGACGGAGCAAACCAAACGTGACCAGCCGTAACCAAACCAATAGACAGATCGCCCGCGCCGCGCGGCGTGCATCACCAGGGAGCGCTGCGCGCGGGCAGCGTTTGCGAAGCGGAGTGATGCACAGCGCACACGGATGCACTCCCGCCCCGCCCCGCGCCGCCCGCGGCAATCGATACGCCCCCGCGGCGACTTCTCGCCGGCGACTGCACCGTCTGGCCAGAATCACGGTGGCCAAATCCTAAAAGAATGTTTTGGAACAGATCGTGTGAGAGGATTAGGAACCCATGCTTTACATATGCACAGTTATCATTGCATTATTATTATTATTATTATTATTATTATTATTATTATTATTGTTATTATTATTATACGTACACTATTATTACTATAGGTCCAAAGCTCAGGCATTTAATTCGGCTAAAATGGGGGCACCTATTTTTACGGAAATATGCATCAAAAACTCACTTAATCAGATTAAAGTACGGGTGCAAAGAGTCATGTAAAATTACAAATGGACATTAGAAAGGATCTTTAGTAAAGCTAATTAATTATAAAGATTTCATTAAGACCAAATAACTGTAATACTGTAGTTGCAGCAAGACGGAAATTTTTTTTAACTTTTGAAATCGTGAATATTCAAAGAATTAAACGAAAATCGGAATTGTGACATTTTTATGAGTGTACTTTTCTCTATATAAGAAATAATTTAATCCAAAAATTTCGAAATATTATTGAGACACTGTTGAAAATGTGTTAGACTTTATGTAAAGAACCTTGAAAAAAAAATCTCCGGTTTAAATTCAAGGCGTCGCTACCCCAGCCATGAATGATCAACAAGGTTTGTGAAAATACTCAGAATGCATTAGGCGCAAGGGTTGTCGACAGGTGGTAGGTCAGACAGTTATCTTCCCAGAAACCAATTTTGCGTATTACGTTACCACAGAAGGCAGACACTGACTACACAACGTATTACGTGAAGTGAAGTATTACGTACATATACGATTAAGAATTATCCACTTCTTTGGAACCAGGGATCCATAATACGAGTTTTTATCTAAAAAAATCTACCCTTTTTGCTGCCAGAATTTCAATGCATTTTCTGTATTGCGTATACAAGAATGCAAAAATTGGGCAGGAATGACTGCGCTCTAGTGTTCTGTAAAATACTATTGCAGTGTCATAGAACTGAGATCCTGCACCAGAGAAGCCATTGCAAAGTATGGGGATGAGGGGGGGGGGCTAAAAATTGTCATCCGGACAACGAACGCCACACCGGACCAGAGGAAGTTTCCCAAGGGGGAGGTAATCGGGCGCCAGAATGTCTGGAGCTGAGCCAGCGACGCCAACCAAGCCCCAGGGGTGTGTGTGGGGCAGATGACTTATCAATGCACAACTTTCCGCCCAGGCTGGCGAAGAGCTGCTGTGTGCACGAGGTGCTCCGATGAGTTCGGGCACGTCTGAATGGTTGTCGACCACTGTAGGGCAGAGGGTGTGTCTGTCCGGACACGGCAGATGTCGAGTCGTGTGTAGCCTGTGTGGGCTATTCGCTGGCGACGGCGCAAGACGCCTGGAAGGAGGAGAACTGAAGTTAATTAGCTCTAACAAACTCCTCAGAGTCAGAACTTGTTTATTGTAAACAGGTAAGTAAATAAACTGTATGTAGCTCACTCGTGTCTGTGTTATTGTGGTGCATATCCCTACCCACGATATCACACTACATTTTTTTTTCTACGAGTTCGAACTAAAAATGTTCTCAACACGTACGAAAGTGCCTTTGACATTGTTCATTCCATGATGCCGGCTTGTGATATCACCTCGTCCGCCAACATGTAATTGGCACGAGAAAGAAACTTTCTTTATTAGTTACCTACATTTTTATTGCAAAAATGTGGCCTAATTCTACATAATGTTTACATGAAATAGGTTTTGTAATTTCATTCAATGTATTTAATTTATTTTCGTCAAAACACAGTAAAATGCTGCGAGTGACGTATGGGGGGGGGAGCGTAATCTGCTGCAATTATGGAAACAGGGAAAAAGACTAATCTGTGCAAGATTTATATCTTGAGATAAGAATAAAAGTTTTGAGAGATTCACAATTCATCGATATCGCATAAACGAAGAAAGTATTTTTTTACGTTTTATCTAAAATATTAGTACATTTTGCTGTTTTACTTGAACTTCTATTAGCAATATTAAAAAAAATATGAGTTGTAATTTTGTATTGTTATTTAAAACGGAAATAACTAGACATGTCCCAGGGCTAATGTGAATTCGAAGAATATTGGAATATTGCAAAATTTTCGTATATATGTCATAGGGACGTGAATTTGGAATGTATCCACGACTATCAAAATCCTTATCAGTGAAACACACATGCACACTGCAATATAAGTGAGCCGGGGCTGGCAGTTTGTCTCCTTATTTGACGGCGTCTGCTTTTTGTCTGCCACGGCAGCTACCTTTCGAAGTCTTGTTGGTGATGCAGGATACTAATGCCAGTTACGCTAAATTGTTGTAATGTAAAGAAAAATATTCGATTGTAAAAAATTCCTGCACGTTTCTCGCGAAAAACGGGCAAGAAAACGCATATTTCGGTGACATCCGTTATAATAGTAAAGTAATAAACTAGTTTTAAATTTAAATTTTGTGAGAGTGTACATAAGATATTTACGTGCGTTTGTTGATTGGTAATATTTATAAATGGAAAACAATATAATTCTCTTACTTTAATTGATTAATTTAATTGTTAATGATTTGCTCCCTGTAATGCAGATTATGTACAATCGATTGCGGTTTCATGCCAAATCGAGAGAAAGGAGAGCCATCGATATACTAGCAGATCCTTCCAATGTTGTTGTACCTTAATGCAATGCGCTTCTACCTAAAAATTAAGAAAATATCATTAGACATTTTATTTCTGTTTGGGTTTGAAAATTGAAATTTGTAAGTTCAGAGGTTTGTATCAATATGAGACTTCTGTTGTAACATTTCCTTTAATGTTAAATTTTCTATATTTTATCTTAAATTAATGCACAATGTGTCTCTCTTCTCACCTATCTTATCACCTCTTAATGTGCTTCCCCCTTCTTACCTCTCCACTCCCTCTCTTTCCTCTGTCTCCTCTCCATCTCTCCCTTCTCTCTTCCTCTCTCCCCCATCCTCTCTGCTTCTTCTCTGGGAATTTATAGCAGTATAATGGACATATTTCGTAGTTAATACTGGATTGATTTAGTTTTATGTTTTTTCTTCGCATTTTTAAACGATAATGAAGATTTCATGAAAAAATTGACGATAAATATAAGTTATTCAGCTTATTCATTTACTAAGATTTACCATTCTTCGAACATGACTACGTGCAATCGAAGTTTGAGAAATAGTAAATCCGAAATTTTGATTTTTTTGCGTAATTTTCTTTTATTATCAATTGTCTTGTTGGGGAGTAAAAAGAGAGAGGAGATAAAGAGGAGATATTGAAGTTATTGCTCCATAAATTGAAGAAAACAAATCTACAGGTGAAATTTATCTGGTCACTTACCCGATCTCCATTTGAAGGGAAGAATAAGGAATATTCTATAATAAAAAAATTATAAATGTTTTATAGTTTCTTATCGACAAAATAATTCTTAATTACCATTTTTACGATGATCAATGTCTTATGATTTGATGTTCTCAATTAATTTCGACTCGATGGGAAGGTTTATCTCTCTCCTAGGTAAACATTTATTAAAACTGCTATTTTTATTACAATTAACGATGTTTTCATTTGTGAATACTTGTTTTGATTAAATGATTTTACATGAAAGCGGTTTGCAGCAATATTCGTGTTAACAATTCTTCATTGTTATTTGAGGTCATTTGATTAATTCGATTAATGTTACAGTGATTGCTATTCAAACATGCGAAATCAAACTGTGAGCGACTAAACAATTAATCATACTCTCACAGAGTTTGCAGACTACTGCAGTCGTGTTATTTTTAAATGTGTTTGATGTTACCCTTATCTACATTTTATGGTGCCATTATCATTAGTATCTGAAAGTGATGAAGTAGTTGCAATTTACTTCAATCATCTAGGTTTACGCGATTCGCATGTTGCGTTGAGCGCAACCATCTATATTTGTTCACAACTACTAACTTCTCTATAATTGAAGCCATTATACAGAGAGAATACTTATTTACTGCTCATATTCAGAATGAGATATGAAATATATATCTATATGTCCATATTTAATAAAAATTGTAACATAATAAGCCTTTACCAGTCCCTTTCGGACATATTCGGGAAAAGGGTAGCTCTAGGTGCACAAGTAATATTACATTTCAAAAACGTATGTGAAAACTATTCTCGTTATAACTGCTGTACAAATATCTAAATCAGACTGGCAGTAGAGAATAGTTATCATCAGAACGAGAATAGTTTTCACATACGTTTTTGAAATGTAATATTACTTATACTGTTCATAATAATATGGTCGACTAACACAACTTGATTTCTATATAAATAATAATTATTAAAATGAAAATAAAATTTCATGAGAAAATAATTATAGAAAAAAGGAAAGTAACGCGCACGCACCTGCCTTATAGTGCGTGGTACCCCAAACCCCAATTTGCTGTAGGATACTTCTCGGTCACACGATTCGGTCGCTTGGCTACACCCCGTCGTGGTCAGACGGAAAAGCAGGCCTCATGGCTTGAGTCTCGCCACGTAAAATAAGGCATTCATTCATTCATTCATTCATTAATTAATTCATTCATTCGTAAGTTCGTTCACCGTCCAATAGGGTCGGGATATAATTGACAACTGAGTCCTCGTTCACGCGTCTTGACGTCGCGATTTTTTATTAATTTCCTGCGACATTTTATTAATTTCCCAGCATGCGTCCGTGGCGTTGGACATTCAGAAATCCAGGCGAGTTGTTCGAATCTATTTATTATTTATTTATTTTATTTATTTATTTATTTATTTATTTATTTTACGTCAAAAAACAGTTAAAAACTGCGTATGACGTGCTATGGGGAAAATTCACTTTTCCCCATAGCACGTCATACGCAGTTTTTAACTGTTTTTTGACGTAAAATAAATAAATAAATAAATAAAATAAATAATAAATAGATTCGAACAACTCGCCTGGAATTCTGAATGTCCAACGCCACGGACGCATGCTGGGAAATTAATAAAATGTCGCAGCAATCACGCGAGATATGGGTTGGCTGAATGTAGTCCGTTCAAACTTCGCAAAGTGGACTACACACACGTCCAAGTCTATCCCTGGTGCTCGAAGTGCTTAATCTACACATTGCGCATTTAAAAAGCTTTATATAACGGCGTCTTGACTTACCGACGTCTACGATTGCACTCGGGTCGCAATATCTTTCTGATCTTGATTCCCGGACCTACTACCCGGACGGAGAGAAGGCATCAACTGATGTCACTGCAGTTTCTCTGACCGGGAGGTCTTAGGTTGGACTCACGACGGTGGCAGGATTTTCGACACTAGCTAGTCAGCTAGGTCAAATTCAATCGCTGTCTGGAGGAGAATTATACCGACCGGCTGCTCTGATCGGTAGTTTTCCGTGGTTTCTCCAATCAAGACCAGGCGAATGCTGGAGCAGTAACCTAACAAACTGGCCACGGACTGCTCGCGATCTTTCCTACCTCTTCCTCGTCCTATCCTCACCCCTTACACACACACACACACACACACACACACTAACATGCAGTACATTTAAATGATCTTGGCTGTTCAGGTGACGCCGCGTCGAAGGCTGTGTTGCCGACGTTTCGACCATCCTCTCGTGGTCTTCCTCAGGGCTGTTGTGCGAAGGGCTGTTGTGCGAGGAAGACCACGACAAGATGGTTGAAACGTCGGCAACACAGCCTTCGACGCGGCGTCACCTGGGCAGCCAAGATCATTTGCATGACTCTGGCCGCGGAAGCCTACGACTTCACATGCAGTACATTACCACACATGCCGTGAGACCGGTCGAGAGCTTAGAGCTTGTCCCAGCTGGGACGGTGCCCCACTGATGAGAGATACCTCGTTAAGGAAAAACCACGTTTTCCGCCAGTAAATTGACGCCGGATCTCGCCATTCAGAGGGGGAAGACCACCGCCACCTCCCGAGCAAAAGAAAAGCACTACACTAATGCCGCACGGGACTAATGACCATAGTAGTTGGCACGTCCACAATCATTAAGAATCAATGAATTGCTGGAACGCGCACCCCTTGGCACAATCCAGCGCTTCTCTGCCACACGCTCTCAACCCAGATTAAAAAGTTGTTATTTTCTGGATGTAGTATTCTCAAACTTCAGCTGGAAAGATACAGTTGTAGGGTGAGGACTGCACGTTCTCAACCTAACCTCATTTCTGCGGCGTCTGACAGGCTGTTAAAGATATTTTTCTCCCAGAGCTACTGTGAAATTCCGCGTAAGTGAAGACGTGCGCGCTAATTATATTAACTTGCGGGAGGGTTTGAGCGCTCGGGTTAGCCCTGTTGTCATGAAGAATGTATTGTGGTCTCTGTGTTTAGTAGGGAAGGGCAAATGGCTATAGTTGATTGATTGCTTGATTTTTTCGTGTTTCCGGGCGCGACAACTGTTTTTGTCATTATTCCCGTTAGTGTAGTGTATGACCTTTTCTTGGGAGATGGCGGTAATCTTGTCCCGCTGGATGACCTACCGTCGGCTAGCGGGGTTTCCCTCTAATCATGACTCTTCTACCAGCGGGGCACCGCCCCATCCGGGACGAGCTCTAAGCTCCCTACCGGTCTCCCGGAATATGTGGTAGTGTAGTGCATGTTAGTGTAAGTGTATCTGTAAGGGGAGAGGATAAGACAAGGAAGAGGAATGACAGATCGCGCGCGGTACGTGGCCCGTTTGTTAGGGTATTGCTCCGGCATTCGCATGGTGTTGATCGGAGAAACCACGGAAAACTACCGATCAGAGCAGCCGGCCACTAGCATTCTCCTCCAGACAGCCTCGACCTAGCTGCATTCGACTGCATTCGACCTAGCTGAAAAGCTAGTGTGGAAAATCCTACAGCCGTCGGGTCACGGACCGCGCGCGATCTGTCCTTCCTCTTCCTTGATCTATCCTCTTCCCTTACACACACACTCTTACACTAACTTGCACTGCGCTACCACATATTCCGGCAGACCGGTCGGGAGCTTAGTACTTGTCCCGGCTGGGGCGGTGCCTCGCTGGTGGGAGAGTCCTGGTCAGGGGGAAACCCTACTAGCGGACGGTTTGGTCGACGGCGGATCTCACCATCCAGCGGGAGAAGACCACCACCACCACCACCTCCCGAGAGAAAACATGCACTACACTTACGAGTCTAATGACCATAGTAGTTGACGCGCCCCGCATCACTAACAAACAATCAACCACTTTCTAGGATAGTCATGCGTTATACCTTCTGGTCGAATGACCGTAGCAGTCGACACGCTCAGAAAAGGAAATAATCAATCATTATGGGTCGTTGTTGGGAAGCGGCGGCACTGGGGGCGGCGCGCCGCTGAGAGCCAAAGAGAGCTAACGCCGCAAAGCGCGAGGTGCGAATCAAAAGAAGAGCGCGGTCTCCAGGAACATCTGAATGGCGAGAGTGGGATGGAGTTTTCAAAGGATGCGGAAGAGATTAGGAAAGAGCTGATCCAGGGGAAGAAGAAAAGTTTTTTCAGCACCTGAATTGAAGTTGATGTCTTTCTAAAGTCTAGGTATTCCTTTTAAGAGAAGTTTATTTGATATGCTATAAGGTTTGTCACTGGTTGTGTATCCAGTAGTGAAATTCACTGGTTTTGATAATATTAATAAAGTTATAAATGATGTAACAAATCTTAAAACTAATATTCTAGGGAGATGTAATAAATCTGGAAACGCAGAGCACAAAGCTATTTTATTTTCCTTTCCCTGACGAGTTCGTTGCAGAACATAATCATCAGAATTTTAGCATGTTTGTGAGTGACGTATCCCATCTTACTCCATTCATTACAAATTTATTAATACAGACTTATTTATGTACAAATATTAGCGACCAATATTATTTGGTTAGTCCTCAATACCCATGTGTATTAAAAACTGAAGTAACTAGTATTGTTTAAATGTTGTAGAATTATTATTAGCGTGTCAGCTTTTTTTGTATCATAATAATATGTTTTATAACTTCTAAGAAGAAGACGGAAGTAAATGTTTTATGTAGATAGGTATCGTACAGCAACTGTTTGAAATACGACTTTTTAGTAATGGACAGGAAGAGAGACTCGACAGCTCTGAGAGTTTCATCTAGCAACTTGTATGTAGTAAATGAAAAGTATGATAGTATTGATACAACGTATGTAGATATAGATAACAACTTGTGTAGAGATAGACATTAGTTGTATCTAGTACTAATATTTATAATTTAGAGACCATTTTTTACCGTAATACCTTACTTTTTACTATATCGATAAGCATTGACATTATAAGTAGAAATACTAATTATTCTGTTTATAATCAGTATTTGTGAGCTCTAAACTAGGAAAGGCTCCAATTTCTGATATTACTTCAGCTAATCTCCATTGTATTGCCTTCTATTATGTCTTGGCAAGAAATAAAACCCTTAAATAGGGAAGGCTGCAGGCAGGAGGTAACACATACTATGTACTAATCCAGGATTCTCAACCACCAGAGCCTCAATAGGTAGGCTGTATGATTATAATGTACGTGAATAACATTCGTAGGAAAGTTTGAAATTAGTTTCCTTATACCTCTGGTCATGTCATTACGTTTGTGATATTTTTCGGGTAGCTTTTGTCAAAGGGACAATGCTTAAAAATTTGAGAATCAATGAACAAATCTGTACTCAATTAATTAATTAATGCACGAGAACAAGTAGCGTACTCTCCTTCGCTTTGTGAATCATTCCAATCGCGACAACTACCGAGTTCCTTAGGTGTGATGAGTAATGTATCTCGAAAGCTGCTGGTATATATTCCTTAGCGAGAGCATGAGATCCTCTGCCGACTTAGTTTTCCGTTTGAGCGAGATTTTCCCGCTAGGTATCGCCCACAATCTTCGGGGCACAGTTCCACTGAAAAATTCAAACCTCTTAACTGACCTGTCGACAAGTGTGTAAGAAACGTTCATGAAAAAGAGTGTGAATGTAAGAAAACAAGAGGGAGTAAGTATGAGGAAGGAAAGTTCGCACGGGACCGGCGGACCGTTTGGTACAGCTTTAAGGTGAGGAACAGAGATCATTAATCCCGTAAGTGTGGTGCATGGTTTTCCTCTGGAGGTGGCAGTGATCTTCCCACGATGGATGGCGAGATCCGGCGCCGACCTACCGTTGGCTAGCGGGGATTTCTCCAACCAGGTATCCCCCAGCAGCGAGGCACCGCCCAGGCGCGTCCTAGCCAGGACAAGCTTTAAGCTCCCGACCGATCTCCCGGCATGTGTGATAGTGCAGTACATGTGGACGAGTAAGTGCTAGGAAAGATCGCGCGCGGTCCGTAACCCGTTTGTTAGGGTACTGATCCGGCATTCACTTGATGTTGATCGGAAAAAACATGGAAAACTACCGATCAGAGCAGCCGACCGCTATAATTTTTTTTCTCCAGGCAGGGACTGAATTCGATCTAGCTGAAAAGCTAGTGTCGAAAATACTGCCACCGTCGAGACTTGAACCAAGAACCTCTCGGACAGAGGCACTGAAGTGACATCAGCCGATGCACTGAGCCACCTCCTGTGGTAAAGCTCTTCCAGAATTCGTCTGGTATTGATAGGAGAAACCACGTAAAATCACCAATTACAGTATTCGGACTCTAGAATTATTCTGGAGGCAATTTCTGAATTCTACAAACGATGTAGCTAGTATTGAAAACCCACCTTTCACCAAATTTCCAAAAAGTTTTGGAAGTGAAACAGACGTTTCGTTCAGTCTTCTATTTTATCAAATTTGTCGGTCCATAAATTGCATCTTTTCCTCGTACTCACACAGTGTAACAAACAGTTAAAAATAGACTACTATTTTCTGTCTTTGTCACAAATTTCACAGTATTTAATAAAGATATTCTCTTTAAATTACTAATTCAATCTTAATTTATAGTATATTGTTTTGCTCTAACAATTAGAGGCAATCAATCTACGAGTAATCAACGCTGATAATAATCAATGAATAGTGTTTTTTAAAATATCTGATGGACTTATACAGTCCAGGAGGCAGTAAATATTTTTTAAATTAGTAGTGCTAAACCAGCATTACTTTCTCGCCGTATTTTACCGAAAATTACGTGAAGTGCCCAAATTTTCGAAAAATTGTACACGACCTGATCAAAATCTATCTGTAACAAAGATATTTTAGAGAAAAATCTTTAGCTTTAATATTTTATATAGGATGACTTATATAATATATTATATATATGCGATGACTCCGAACAGATTGTGAACATTTGCAATTTTCGAAAAATAAGGGTTTTCAACGAACATGAAACCTATTTCATTCTCTTAAACGTTCTTCACACTATTCAACAACAAAGTTTAATCAAAAACGATGGAGACATTTTTTTGAAACTTTTAAAAATGTCCCAAAAGCTTTATGTAAAGTACCCTTCAAAATTAAAATATCGGTTTCAAATTCAAATGGCCACAACAATAGTAGGATCAATTGAGGAATATCAGTGTTGGAGAAAATCGATTAAACGGTTTAGCCACTAGCGTTGTTCACAGACGGACAGACGTTTTGCCGTCATTCGAATTTTTCGAATCAAGGTCCCACAAAACAATGATTTTGGCTATACCACGTGTTGGAGAACTTTTTTTCTAAATTTAGCAGCTGGATTTATTCACTTTTTCTTTACCAGAGTCTTGAAATAAGAAAACTTTCTCTCTACTCCGCAGTGAGAAAGAAAAAAGAAAATTCTCCTACTCCTTTGCGTGCGTGATTACATCTTCGACCGTTTCGAATTTAGGTCGAATTCAGTCCCTGTATGCAGGAGAATTCTAACGGCCGGCTGCTCTGATCGGTAGTTTTCCGTGGTTTCTCCGATCAAAACCAGGTGAATGCCGGAGCAGTACCCTAACAAACGGGCCACGGACCGCGCGCGAACTTTCCTTCCCATTCCGTATCCTATCCTCACCCCTTACACACCCACTAATACTAACATGGACAGCACTACCACACATGCCGGGAGAATGGTCGGCATCTTAGTGTTTGTTCGGGCCGGGACAATCGATCCTAAGCCGGGCCGAAGATCATCACCACCTTCCGAGGAAAACTTGCATTGCACATATGGGACTAATGACTTCAGTAGTTGACGCACTCAGAATCACTAATAACCAACCATGGATCGTTTCGACCTGAAAATATACGACCATAATCTGATTAACGCGGACGATACTGTTAATGGTGCCCGCGTAAACCTCTTTAATGAATTTGGTAATAGTCAGGAATATATTATACTTCATATTCTCCAAGTAATTCTGACATTAATGAAATTATTTTAGAGATAATAAACCTCCACATCCGTCTGCAACCCGGAATTCGTACGCGACTGTAGTATTTTGTTCGGAGTCTGTACCACGGTCGCAAACACCGAACTTTCCAGACAACAAATCACTAACTCATGAATGTTCATAGCTTGTTATAGAGGCCAAACCGAGTACACCGGACCAATTACACGATATGGAGTTATATAGGTCGCGTCAGAAATTCGGTTCCACGTTGCGCGCGAAAGAACATTCACCGCGCGTTACCCTGCTCAATTCCACTCCTAGCGTCACTCCTTGCCTACTTTGGGAAGATTCAACTACACCTCTATGAGAACTGTCGTGAAATTTGAAGACCGGAAATTCTAAGGATCGCACCGACTCAGGTAGCTCAGTTTTTGTACCTCAGAGTGGGAGGTCCTAGGGTTCGAGTCCCGACGATAGCAGGATTTTCGACACTAGACTTTTACCTAGATCGCGTTCAGACGCTGTCTGGCGGAGAATTGTAGCGGCCGGCTGCTCTGATAGGTAGTTTTTCGTAGTTTCTCCGATCTACACCGGACGAATGCTGGAGCAGAACACTAACAAACGCGCCGCTCCCTATGAGCGATTTGTCTTTCTTCTTCCTTGTTCTTTTCTCACCCCTTACTTCAACACACACTCACCTGCATTGCACTACCACACATGTCATGATCATAAAGATTGTGGATGAGGTGGTGCCTTCTAGTGGGAGATAACTAGTTGGGGAAAACCCTGCAAGCCGTTGTGTAAGTCGGCGCTGGATCTCGCCATCCAGCGGGGCAGGATGTGTGCTACCCCTCGCGATAAAAACAGGTAATACACTGATGCGGCTAATGACCTTAGCAGTTAACGTGCCCAGAATCCCTAATCAACCATTCTAAGGTGCTCCATTGACTTACAGTGAGTGGAGCAGCGCGCAGCTTCCTGCTCTCAGCACGACGAGCGCCGCTCGCGGGTCGCGTCCGGCGCAGTGGCGGTGGCAAGGCTTTTGCCAAGCACGCAAGTGTGGGTTCGAAAGGTATGGAGGAGGCATGGAAACAATACAGTGGATAAATTATGCATTATTGTATTCCTCCTTTTCTGGTTTATAAATTCCGGATGAAACTAGAGGCATAGCAACAGCACAAACTATTTTCTCGCATTATTGTAATTTTCGTAAATTCATTGGATTTAACGAAAATGAGACCTGCGCAGTTTTGTGAACATCCTTTGCTCTATTCATGGAAAAGAATAATAATTCATGGAAATAAACTAAAATATTACAGCCGCATTGAGAATTTTTTATGAATTGCATTAATTTAAAGAAGAAATTACGCGGAAACCACTTTTTTAAAAAAAGTACTTGACCTTTTCAAAGAACTAATTTTTAGAACAGATTTTGTTTCAGGGAAACCTCTATCCGCATTTTTATGCTTGTGGTGGTGTGATGGTGGTGGTGGTGGTGGTGGTGGTGGGGTGGTGTTAGCAAAGACGACAGTCTGTCAACTCAACCTCACAAATCACGTTCGAAAAGAGGTTACTGGCGATTATAAGAACGTAAAAATTACTGAAGGTATTGAACGGGAGGTTTAATGTGGTGCCCGAGTGACCGGTCGAGGGCGAGGGCAGAGCAAGGGTAAACGCAAAGGGTAAAGGCGACGGCGAAGTGGTCACGCGATGGGAAAGGGAAGGAGAAGCCAAAGGCGAAGGGGAAGGCAAAGGGGAAGACGTTGGGGATGGGGAAGGGGAAGGCGAAGACGAAGAGGAAGGCGATGAGGAAAGTGAAGGGGAAGGCGAAGGCGAAGGCGAAGGCGAAGACGAAGGCGAAGACGAAGACGAAAGGGAATGGGAAGCCGATGGGGAAGGCGAAGGTGAAGGAGAAGACGAAGGGGAAGGCGATGGGGATGGGGAAGAATGAAGGCGAAGGCGGAGTTGTAGCCCAGCTGACCATCAAGTTAGAAAAGATTGGTTTCAAAAATAAGAATGTTGTTCATCAGGGAAGAAGAGCTTGGGTAAGACTATAATGAGAAAGGAGATAGTAATATCAGGGAAAGTAATGACCACTGTGCCAAACATTGGTGTTGGGGCGTAAGAGTCGTGAGGACGTCTAAGGCAGCAATATCAAAGGCGGTCCCTACTCATTAGCGCTGACGGCATTGGCAAGAAATCTAGGGGCGAAAATAAGAATGTAGTCTAAGAAGAAAGAAGTTGTGGTGAGAAGAACGAATTGGTTCTGTTGGTGGCGACGGTAACTCCAGGGAAGACCGGAACAGTATGACGAAGCGTCGACGCCGAGGCGTCGATGTGGCGTCGGTGGAGTCGGAGATGAAGGCGATGGCGGAGGGAGAGTGGAAGCGAGGGCGAGGGTAAAGGTGGACGCAAGAGCAGAAGGGCTTGGGTGAAGGTGAGGTGGAGGGCGAGGGCGAGGGTAAGGGCGAGGGCGAGGGCGAGGGCGAGGGCGAGGGGGAGGGCGAGGGCGGGGGGGGGGGCGGGGGCGAGGGCGAGGGCGAGGGCGAGGGCGAGGGCGAGGGCGAGGGCGAGGGCGAGGGCGAGGGCGAGGGCGAGGGCGAGGGCGAGGGCGAGAGCGAAGACGAAGGCGGAGGTGAAGACGGTTGTGGAGGTGAAGGCGGTTGCGGAGGTAGAGGCGAAGGTTATGGTTACTTTGATGGCGAGGACGGAAGCGCGGGGGAGGATGGCCCTCAGGCGGAGGGAGGGCGGGGGCGAGGCGCAGGCGAAGGTGGAGGCGAGGGCGAGGGCGGCGGCCCGGCGACTCGAGGTGAAGAGCCCGCCGCCCCTGGAGTGTCCACGCAGTTCTGCAAGTCCATTTGCGAGGCGCGCCGCCTCCGCCGCCCTGTCCTGTGTACTCGCGCCGCGTTAATCAAGGCTCCGCGCCGTAGTGCACTTTCCCGGAGCGCTTGGGTCCCATTCATTACGCAGATTGCGGCCGCTGGGCTGGTGGAGGCTGCGGGGCTGACGGGGCTGGGGGTGGGCATGTGGGGTGCGAGGAGGAGGATGGGGCGGTTGGCACAGGGCAAAGCGAGGCAGATAAGGAGTGCCTCGGGAGGCGGGGCGGGGTGATAGAGCGGGTGAAGCAGGATGGAGCGGGGTGCGTTGGGTTGGGATGTGGCAGGGCGGGGCGGAACGTGTTGGGTCAGGGCGGCACGAGGCGCTACGGACCTGGGTGGGGCGGGATGGGATGGGATGGGGCAGAAAGGGGTAGGACGGAACGGGCCTGGCATACGGTAAGGTCAAAGAGGGGGTGGGCAGGCTCCTGCTTTGGGGGATGAGGATCTCCTCGAGAACGGCAGAAAGGGAGCGAAAGTGGCCGAGGCAGCCCGCACGAAGAGATGAGGCCTGAAAGGCGAATGGAAGGTGAGGGAGGCGAGGGCCGGGTGGGGCTGCAACGACACAGCAGGGAGGATGGGCGCGAATGCGGGGCAAAATGTTGAAGTCAAAGTGTAACTGCAGGGCAAAGGGCAAAGACGGGAAGGGAATGTATGGGCGGGCTAGAGTGAGACAGACAAAGGTAAGTAAAGCGCCCAATTTTCTAACTCGCTAAGAGGAAAGAAATGCTGTCGGCAAGGAAGGCAGTTACGGCAAGAAAGAGAGAAGAGCAAACAATTCAGAAAAGTATGTTCACTATAGCACAATTTAATTATGTAAATCTATGAAGATTGTTAGCGTAGTTGAGTGTGCGAACAAATTTAGTTCATGAGAAATATATTTTAACTGTTGACTTCCCGAAAGAAAGGTAAAAGGACAGGAAATAGACCGGGGTTCTCAACTATTCGTGCTGCAAAGAAACGAAGTCAATAAAATATAACTAGTTGAAAAACCAATTCTTCATCGATTATTATATCAACAATTAATTAATAAATTGAATGAAGTACTTTTTCGCCCGTATTTTTACGCAAGATTACGCCAAAAATACTCAAATTTTCGAAAAATTGTGTATGGTCTTATTTCAAAATCTATCTTTAAGAAAAAATCCATTAAGAGAAGTATCTCAATGTTTAATACTTTTGTTGTAAGAAGCAAAATTACACGAAAAGTACTGAATTTTTTAAAAAAGAACCCTTTATGACTTTATTTAAAAATAGGTCTTTAAGTAACAGATTTCATTAAGGGAAAAATATCTATCTTTAATATTATAGTCGTAGGAAGACTTCGAAAAAAATGTTAGTTTTTGCACTTTTCGAAAAATGAGTTTTTTCAATGAACATGAGACCTGCATCATTTTCTGGAACGTCCTTCACACTATCCAACAACAAAATTTAATAAAAAAACATTAAACCCTATTTTTTAAATTTTGAAAATGTCCCAGCGACTTGATACAAAGTACCCCCAAATTAAAATATCTGTTTCAAAATCAAGGACCGCAACATCAGACAAAAGGAATGAGGAATACTAATTTTGAAGGAAACCGGTTGAACGGTTTAGCTACTAGCGTTGCTCACAAACGGACGGAAATACGGAAAGACGGACGGAAAGATGGACGGAAAGACAGAGGAGACAGACAGACAGACAGACACGGACTGACCGACAGACCGATTGAGAGACCGACAGACAGACCGACAAACACACCGACAGACACCCGACAAACACACCGACTGACAGACCCACAGACAGACCAAAAGACAGGTCGACCGACAGACCGACTGACAGACAGACTGGCTGACCAACAGACGTTTGCCGTCATTCTATTTTTCGGTATCAAGGATTCACAAAACAAGGATTCTGGCTACACCACGCGTCAGAGGAATTTCTTCCTAAATTTAGCACCTAGATTTATCCACTATTTCGTTACAAGGTCCATGAAATACGAGTTTTTCTTCTGAAAATTCCCCGTTTTTGTGCATTACATACCTTCCTCTCTCCTACGTAAGCGGTAACGAGGAAGTAAAAATTAAGCCCACCCTCGTGTCGACTGAGAATCTGGAGAGCGAGTGCGTCGCGAGGCCAAGCGTAAAGAACAGTCGCAGGTGGGGGCGTGCGCCGTGCGCCGGCTCTGCTCTCAGCTGGCGCCGCCTCGCGGGGGCCGAGGTGCACTTGGGCTCGCACGGCTACCACGTGGGACGTGCCCGTCCTCTCTTCCCCTCTTCCTTTGAGGACGTGCGTCCTTAGGCGGAGGTGGGACGTGTGGACTTGTTTCTTAGAGTAGCGGCAGCCGCGCTCTCTGCGTCGACTGCAAGCTACGCTTTCTGGAATTGTCTACAGGGCGACGGAAACTTTCTCCGGGTATTTACACTCTCTTCGGAATGCAGCATATAAAATGAATATGTCCATTGTAGAATTCATGACCGTTGATAAATTGCGGGGTGTGGATCACAGGATTGGTCAATTAATGTAACATATTAGTTTGCCAACGTTTAGGACTTTATAATTCCTTCATCAGGGCTACAGAAAAAGCACAGTGTTTTTTACTGTAGCCCTTCATCAGGGCTACAGTAAACACATAAACAACAAGGAATGAAGACATCCATACAAACAACATAACGAATAAATGTCTTCATTGCGTGTGTTGTTTGTGTTTTTTACTGTAGCCCTGAATTATAAATTCCGAAACGTTGGCAAACTAATATTTCATTAATTGACCAATTCTATGAACCACATTACGTAATAAAATGATTTTTTTTAAATCGTGGGACTATTCTAATTTATTTCAGACCTATATGTTTAATGTGATAGTATATTTCCATTTCATACAACGCGAATCATATATTCCAACATATGAGACAATATAATCAGACAATGTTGAAAGCCTTTTACAATGTTACATTTTTTGCAAATTAGTCCTTCCACGTGTTATTGTACAGATTTGAAGCTGTATGTCGTGATTTCTATTTTTGTAAACTTATAGTTTTCTGGTCTTGGAGGGGAGAAATCTGGCATCCTCTAACTCATGTACAAGGCTCGTACATGTGTCGTAGGCAGCCTTCGTATTGTCCTGAACGAAAGTAACGTCATATCTTGTATATTTCATACATTGTCCCGACAATTATTTTTGTAGTGGTAAGTTCGAAGTCTTGTTTGTTATGAATTTGTAACATTCTGCGAATAACTGATTAATTTGTAAATGCTGTCCGAGTTCACGAATGTATACCGGGTGTCCTACCAACTATGGGCTACCCCCATGACGTCTAAACCTTTCACGGTATCGACATGCAGTTTTCTTTCAACAATCCGGAATCATAGGGCGAGTAATATACCGTAGAGGTATTGTTTGAAATATTTTTAGTTTTCGAGAAATTTAACCATCTTTGAATTTTTAAATGGAACTATATATTTTTCTTATCAGCAGGGGATAGATCATGAAAAGAGGAATACAATGATGTATCATATGTTAGTATTTGGATACAAATTTTAGTTTAAAAGAAGGCTTTCTGACACGTGATTTTAAATTAAACGGACAATATTTCCTTCAGTAACCCTTGCAACTGCCGACCTGGATGGCCGAGGTGGCTAAGAGCGAGTACCGACTCAGCGCTTCGGTCCGAAGGGTCGGGGTTCGAGTCCCGCCTTGGGCATGGCTGTTCGTCCCTTGACTTTGTGTGTGTGTTGTCGCTGAGGGCCTCGCGTTCTGCTGACCCCAGATCAGAGGAGCCCGCAAGTGTTTGTCTAGTGTATGGTCAAATATGCGTCCCTTCGGGACGTAAAGGGCAACCGGCTGTCGGCTGGATAAAAGCCCTAGGAAAGAAAGGAACCCTTGCAACTGTCGCCTTTGGAGAAGCTGACCTTCGCATCGCGGCGGCACCACCGTCCGTAACAGGCTCGGCGCCGTGAGGATTTCCTCCCCAAAGACAGTTGCAAGGGGAAATATTTATTCATTTTGGAGGAATTACATCGTTCAGTACAACTACTTTACAGATGTATTTTTTCAGACTTATTCTAGTTAAAATATCTAAGCTAACTTAATCTATACATTCGAGAGGATACTCTAGGGGAGAACCTCGGTGTTATGAATCGTGGTTGGCTAAAAGTTTGAGGAATGCTGCAAAAGGGAATCTATTTTTTATTCGTGTGTGGGTTGGATTTTTTGGAAGTTTGTAATGAGATGCTGCTGGTATGTCTGTTAGGTTTTGGTAGAAGTTGTGTGATATTTGTGCTATTTGGTTTATTATTGTATTGATGTTTAATTCTGAATGAAGTTGTTTATTACTTATGAACAAGGGGGCATTTGTGATTAATCTTAAAAATTTATTTTGCATAACTTGAATTTTATTGATATTTGTGGGGGCTGCGTTTGTCCATATGGGGCATGCATAAAGCAGTAGTGGTCTGATTATTGTTTTGTATAGTGTTGTACTGTTTGTGTATGACAGAGATTTATGTTTGTTGATTAGTGGCCGGAGTTGGAATAATTTATTTCTTACTTGTTTAATTTTGATATCTATGTGGGTTTTCCAGGTTAATTTTGTGCCCAGACGAAGTCCTAGGTATTTTGTGGGTTGCGATGGTGGGGTCCAGGTGATGGAGGGAAAATACTGTCCGTATAATTTAAAATCACATTTCGAAAGTCTATTTTTGTACTAAAATTGGTAACACAATAGTAACATATAATACATCATTGTATTCATCTTTTAATGATCTATCCTTCGCCAGTGAGAAAAATGTTTCTTTTAAAAAATCAAAAATGATTAAATTTCTCAAAAACTAAAAATATTACGAACAAACTCTATACCGAATATTACTTGCCCCATGATTCCACATTGTTGAGCGAAATGTACATTTCGATATCGCAAACCCTTTAGAAGTTTAGGGGGTGGCTTACAGTTGGTGGGACATCCTGTATAGTCCTATAACAACAATGTATATAAAATACAAAAGTAGAATAACTTGAATTATTTGCAAGTGTATTATGACACTCAAAACGTCGCAAAATGGTCATTTATAAAACAAGGATGACTAGCGTCCTTGCATTTTATTATAACAGAAAACAATTATATTAGAAAACATTTTACTCCACTGTTTTCTTACAATGTAATTACTCATAAATTGAGTAAATTGTCGTATACATTTTTCAAGTTTCCTTTACTTCATGAGCGTCACAGAATCAAATAATTGGTGGGAAACGTAGTTAATCCCTAAACACCTTTAATTGAGAATAAAGAACATTGACAATTCTATTGGTTTAGATCGTATTTTCCACAAATTACTTACATTTTTTGTGATATTAATGTCTCACAAATGACCAATAAACAAACTATTAACAAGTATACAATGATTATTCAATTTTGATATTAAAAGAATATTGTTAACTATGATACTATAAAATACTCAAGAATGTGCGTATTATTTGCCATTTCAGGCGAAGTAAAGCTACATTTACTTTTCAGAAGCAAATAATATACCATCATTATTAAAAAGTAAATATTTTTTATACATTTTTTATAAATAAAATAAAGGTTTTTATCAAGCAATAAATCACATCCACGTTTATATCTCTTATTGTTCTGGAACGAGCGTGCACTGTGAATGAGCGAGGAACCAAACTTTCCGTAAACCTCGAATGCTTCTGCGATGCATTGAGCCACAAGGAAAAGCGCACTTCGCATTTGTTGGTGGACAAGGGAATTCCGAGAACGCTTTGAAGGGTCGCGGTGACCTGAGGTCACGATTGGTCGTCCACATCGATCACATGCGCGTTGTTTTCCTCGTGCACGTCACAAATAGCGCCACTGGGAATCCGCTCCAACCGTCGTGCATCCACTCGGTACGAAACGCTCAAAAGTCTCCTTGGAATTGCCAATGTGAGAGTGAATAGATATCTAAGGGTTTTTGAGATCGATGAATTCCTCTATCACACTGACATTTTAAAATTCTAAAACGAGGCTTGAAAATGACACACCGTGGCATTTAAAAATAGTAACAATGTGCGTAGAAGAAATGTATGTGTGGTTTTAAAATTTCAAATATCAAAATCAAAATATTGGCTATGAAATGACAGATCAACTCACAAAAAATCGGCGCGCGGTGGTTAGCGGAATAAGATCGCAGTTCCTTGTTTGCTTGCGGAGAGGCCAAAGACTCTTCTCAAAAGAAGCTAAGGTCCTCTGGGCAATGTTGCGACAGGGAGAGAGGATGTGGAGGACATGTGAAAGCAGACGTCAAGACACAGAGACGAGAATTTGACAGGGACGTGGAAGTGACTGGAAATGGGTAAATGCAGTGACATAATTCATGTCATGCATGACGTAATTCGATATCCGATGAACAGAATAGAAGGAAGGAGATTTATATGAGTGTGAAACAAACAATAAGTCAGTATGAAAGACCAAAACGTTGAAAAAAGTAAAAAAGGATAAAGTACACGAGGTTGTGAAGAAAAATAAGAATGAACCCCTTACCCACATGGGAAGAGCAATGGGAAAATCTTCCACATACGTACAATACTATACCAATAGTAAATTTTTTTATAGACATTACATTTTTAATGTTACAGTAGTACGTATACATAAATTTAACTTTATTAGAGAAATAACCTTTCATTTATTCAATTAATCCCTATAGTCGTAGTTATGCTGTATAGCGAAAAAATAATATAAACAAAGAAAAAAACATTAATTGACAGACTTTGGGTACAAATTACGACAACCTGAGATCCCGCGAGGCCATGTAATAGTTTCCAATTTGAGGAATGCAGAATTATATCCAGGTATCTGTCACAATTTCTGTTCGCAAATGACGCTAATTATTTCACAATTCTACAACAGTGCTTCTAGTTTTGAAAATTCGCATAAAATTGTGGAGATATAAAGGCTTCGACAGCCAAACATTAAAATAAAGTATTTTACGAAAATCTATGCTTCTGAGTCAGGTAAAAGAATTAGTTATTGCTAATATGTGAGGAACAAGGTGGTGTGCTTTCTTTCCTCCTGTATTACTGTAAATTGCAATCCATTACCTCCTCCTGTTCCTTTTATTTCCCAAACTTCCCTCTTGCTGTCAAATCGCCATTCTATTTCCTTCTCCCCTACTTCATCTCCTCCTACTTCCTCTTCATCATCATCATGTTCTCATGCCTTATCCGTGGCACGATGTTGAATATCAACTAGGCGAATCTGATTCTATGCTATTCTGTACAATTGTGAAATAATAAATGATGATTTACGCTGATTTGGATAATTTTTTGTGGTTTACTTTTCTCTATATTACCACAAGCAGGTGTTCAGATTAATGCCTACTGAGAAACTTTGATTTATAAAGTAAGCGCTTCTGAAACAGAATACGGCTAGAGAATATAATCGAACGTCTGGATAATAGACATAGTAAAAAGTTTTTAAAAATTAAGTAGAGAAATAATCAGGCTTACTTTCACTTTTACAATAGATCAACGTTTTTCTTTTAGTTAACCATTACATTTATCATTATTTCAGAACTTTTTCTTCGCGAGAGGATGGCTAAGAACCGTGCGAAATTAACCCTTGTTGGTTTTGCTTTTGACACAGTATACCTTAATTAGCAAATGGAAATATAATGTAAATTGAAATGAGTAAATATTTTCCCATTGCTCTTCCCATGTGGGTAAGGGGTTATTTCTTATTTTTCTTCAAAACTTTGTGTACTTTATCCTTTTATACTTTTTTCAATGTTTTTGTCTTTCATACTGACTTCTTGTTTGTTTCATACTGATATAAATCTTTCTTCTATTCTGTTCGTCAGATATTGAATTACATCATGCATGACATGAATTATGTCACTACATTAACCCATTTCCAGTCACTTTCACATCCCTGTCAAATTCTCGTCTCTGTGTCTTGACGTCTGCTTTCACCTGTCCTCCATATCCTCTCTCCCTGCCGCCACATTGTCCCAGGGGACCTTAGCTTCTTTTGAGGCAGAGTCTTCGGCCTCTTCGCAAGCAAAGTGTAGACGATGGGATGGAAAGAAGCAACGAAAGGCCCAAATCCGCTTTCGCAGCTTTGCCACTATTCTAATTCTTTCAGACGTCCGAATAAAGTTGTTCCGGGGTGCACATAAAGGCTCAGGCGCGGTTTACTTAAGCTTCTTTTGTGGTAAAAATCTTCAGAGAAGCGAATTCTGAAATGCCACAAAGCCCGTTTTTATATTCAATGGGGGAATTATTGACCGAAATATTTATTGAAATTTGAAGATTGTGCAAATCCTATTGAACGAAAATTCTTTATTTAATAAAC
>BLKR01006123.1:0-37500 GCA_011170035.1 Teleogryllus occipitalis
GAGTGAGGCCGACCAGTCTCGGTCTGACTTCAGTATTTGTTTAGTGTTTTGTCCGTCCAGTGTTGTATAAATTCTATCAAAACTGTTCAAAGTGCTACACAATCTGCGCACCGAAGTTACTTTAAACCAGTGAGTGCAGTGCGTCCATCAATCGCTCGTTACTCTCATTCATGAGCAACGAAAACAATGCCATCACACGGGAGTTAATCAATGCCGCCCTAACCACATTGAACGGTGAAGCACCATCATCGTCAGCCAGCAATATGGAATCTTACTCAGCAGGTCACTCCAGCAACTTCCAAACGGGCGGGAATTTCACGCCGCCCACAACGTCACCGATGGACATTAGCCCCCCGGCTCCATCATCAGGCGTCCCACCAACCTTCAACCAAGCGGCCGCCGGGACTCTATCCGGTAAAAGATCGATAGAGACCTGCGATGAAGGTGACAGCAAACGCGCGGCAACGCAAGGTAACACCCATCATAATAGTAATGCAGACCTACAGAAACAGTATAACGTAATAGTTTCCAATAGATTTAACTTTCTCAACGAACAATTGCCTGAAGAACTACCCGAGCCAAAGACAATTCCACCAATTTTTGTTACCACCACAAGTAGTCACGCTGTGAAGTATCTTATTGAAACTAACAAACAATTTCATACCTACAGTGATCCCTCTTGTAAAAAATTTTCAATAGTGATAAAAAATATACACCCAACAATCACCGAAGAAGAAATATTAGCAGACATAAAATCCCAGTTTCAGTCAGTCACTAAAGTAACTAGATTAATGAAAAACAATGTACCAATTCCAGTGGTCGCAATAGATTTTAATGGTAAAGACAAAATAGAATCAGTCCTCCAAATCAACAACGTGTGCAACTCAATAGTTAAACCAGAGAAAAGAAAAAAATCAGAAGGTCCAATTCAATGCATGAGATGCTTAGATTTTGGTCATACCCGTAATCATTGCAATTACATAATGTCGTGCGCGTTTTGTGCCGGAGAACACTTCACTGCGCAATGCCCTACCAAAAACAACAATAATCTAAAATGTAAACTCTGTAATGGAGCACATAGGGGAGACCTTCGATCTCATGAATGCTCATACTATAGTAAACTAATCGAAAAAAGACAAAATATTTTGTCTAAGAGAATCATAGAAAATCCGTTACCAATGCCATCACCCCCATTAAATATTACAAACTTCCCTTCACTCCCACAAGTAACAGAAATCCCAAACTTCACTAAAGCAAACTACAACAATCAAACACAATCACCCCATCCTAACACTACCGCAAACCAAACATTAAATTCAACCAACAACAATCACCCTACGAACAACAATAACACCTTCACTCCAACTCTACAGAATAAAATCCACTCAATCACTAATTACATATCAAGTATTATATCCTCAATAATTCCAACCATAATACAAAGCATACAGAACTCAATAACCTCGTATTTAAGCAACAATTACGGCCAACCATCCCCTTAAAAACTTTATCATTCTCAATTGGAACTCAAACAGTATTTCAAACAAAAAAACTGAACTAATCCATTTCATCCAACAAAAATCAGTTGATATTGCTTGCATAACAGAAACTCACCTCAATAGTTCAATGAACTTTTCAATCCCAGGTTTCAAAATTTACAGATCTGACAGAGAAAATGATCAAGGGGGAGGAGTCCTAATCTTAATTAAACAAAACGTTCCACACTATCAGTTCATCCCACCACCCACCCCCGGCCTCGAAACTATAGCAATTAAAATTCCATTAAAAAATAACAGTAATCTCAACATAATAACAGCATACAAACCTCCCAAAATTAAAATAAACAATAACAATTTATCTACATTGTGGCAATTACCCACCCCAACAATCATCATAGGAGATCTCAATGCTAAGCACCACTCATGGCGATGCCGAATCACCAACCCGGCAGGCAACTTCTTACGTAACTTACAACATCAAATACCCTTCTTTATTATAGCTCCCCCAGATCCCACATACTATCCCTTCGATTCCCAGAAAAATCCAGATATCCTCGACATAGCACTCACAAATTTCACTTCCCAATTAAAGTCGCTTACGTACCATGAATTGGATTCTGATCATATCCCAGTCATTATCTCTACCCGTTTCCCCGTTCCCCCTCCAACTCCCCCCTCTTCGACATCCCTAAACACACTTAATATAAATTGGAAAGCATTTAACAGAAATATCAACCTCTCAATCCCCTCATTTAAAACCTTAAAATCTCCAACAGATATTGACGACGCAATATCAATATTCAATAATACAATAATTAATGAAATAAACAAAGTACAAAAAAACAAAATTCCAGATCCTTACACTAAACTAAGCAAACCCCTAACTGCTAAAATAATTCAACTAATTATATTAAAAAATAAAACCAGAAGACTCTGGGACTCATTAAGAATACCTTCAATAAAAAAAGAATACAATCATTTAAATAACACTTGCAAACACGTCTTGTACACATACAGACAGCAGCAATACTCAACCTTATTACAATCTCTAAACGTAAGAAACAACTCTCTATGGCAATTTACAAAAAAAATTCTGAAAAAAAATAATTCAATTCCACCTCTATCAACAAACACAGGCAAAATACACTCTCCTAGCGCCAAAGCAGAAGCATTAGCAGAACATTTCCAAAATAGGTTTACGCCCAATAATTCTCCTTTTCACCCTAAACACCACGAAATCTTACAAATAGCCTCTTCCCCCATCTTTAATATACCCCACAGAATAAAATACATTTCTCCACGCGAAATAAAAACTCTAATTCAGAAACTTCCAAATAAGAAAGCCCCCGGACACGATAAAATCAGTTCAATAATCTTAAAAAATCTCCCACCGTCAGCCTTAGCCTTCCTAAACAATATTTTCAATTCAATTTTAAGAACAGGATACTTCCCCCAAACTTGGAAACATTCAATCATTCACCCCATTCCGAAACCCAACAAAAATCATTCCAAAGTAGACAGTTACCGGCCCATCAGTTTACTACCCGTTATTGCCAAAATATTCGAAAAACTAATCCTTGCCAGATTAAACCAGCATCTCAAAAACATTAACTTAATTCCCAAACATCAATTCGGTTTCATTGCTCACCACTCAACTGCACACCAACTACTTAGATTAACAGAACACATCCACTCTGCATTTCAGAAAAAACAACACACAATATCTACATTCCTCGACATCACTCAAGCATTTGACAGAATTTGGCACCCGGGACTAATCTACAAACTAATAAAAGCTGGAACTCCAACCTACATTATTCACATCATCAAAAGTTTCCTATCAGATCGCACATTCTCAGTAATAGTCAACAATCACCACTCCACCCCACACATAATCAAAGCAGGCGTCCCGCAAGGCTCCCCTTTATCTCCAACATTATTCAACATATACATAGCAGACATTCCATCATCATCAAAATCTAATATAGCTCAATTCGCAGACGATACAGCCCTATTCGCCTCAGGATACTCACTAAGTAACCTACGATCACAAATCCAAAATCACTTACAGAACATTGAAACCTGGGCAAACCTCTGGAAAATTCAACTCAATCCCGACAAAACAATAGCAAAAATCTTCTCACTCAGAAAGTTCACCTCCCCCACTCCGCTAGTAATAAACAACTCCCCCATCACCTGGACCCCACCATCGCAGCCCATAAAATACCTAGGACTTCATCTGGACACAAAACTAACCTGGAAAACCCACATAGATATCAAAATTAAACAAGCAAGAAATAAATTATTCCAACTCCGGCCACTAATCAACAAACATAAATCTCTGTCATACACAAACAGTACAACACTATACAAAACAATAATCAGACCACTACTCCTTTATGCATGCCCCATATCGACAAACGCAGCCCCCACAAATGTCAATAAAATTCAAGTTATGCAAAATAAATTTTTAAGACTAATCACAAATGCCCCCTGGTTCATAAGTAATAAACAACTTCATTCAGAATTAAACATCAATACAATAATAAACCAAATAGCACAAATATCACACAACTTCTACCAAAACCTAACAGACATACCAGCAGCATCCCATTACAAACTTCCGAAAAATCCAACCCACACACGAATAAAAAATAGATTCCCTTTTGAAGCATTCCTCAAACTTTTAGCCAACGACAATTCATAACACCGAGGTTCTCCCCTAGAGTATCCTCTCCAATGCGTAGATTAAGTTAGCTTAGATATTTTAACTAGAATAAGTCTGAAAACATACATCTGTAAAGTAGTTGTACTGAACGATGTAAATCCACCAAAATGAATAAATGTGTTAAAAAAAAGACACGTATGGCCATGAAATGCTTGTGTAAGTGTGTGTAAGGGATGAGAAAAGCACTAGAAAGAAGGGGAAAAGATCTTGCACACACCGTGGCCCGTTTGTTAGGGCACTATTCCAGCGTTTTCCTGGTGTTGATGGTAGAAACCACGTAAAACTACTGATCAGAGCAGAAGAACGGTATAGTTCTCCTCTGGCTGTGTAGATAGTTCTTCTCTGGCACTACATAGCCTGTCACCATCGAGACTCGAACCCTGGGACCTCCCGGTCGCAGGCACTGCAGTGAATGATATTGGCATTCGTTACAAATATTGCGAGTAAATATGTGATTGTACTAGCCTTACAGCCGTCGCCTATCTTCTGTGTCCTGATTGGCCTCCTAGATTTTCGCGAGTAGCGGCGGAGGGGGGGGCGGCCTCAGCCAGCGCTCGCTCGCGAGCTGCAAATCTGCTTGCCGGGCGGGAGGCTTGTACATTCAAGTACTACACTGTTTTCTACCCAGCTGCAAATAACATTCCATCAGGAAAACTAGTAAGAAAAAGATAATTGGTGAGAAATAAGGTGATGAAAAAAGGTTAACTTGAGATATGCAGACGGCAGTTGTTTTGCGTAACGACACAGCTGTGTTGGAAACAATGCTTAATGTTCAGTAAGACAAAGTAAGTTATTATATTAAGCATTAACTACTGTTTCGCAAGCAAAAATTATCAAAAGTTATGGAAATAATGCGTCGCGATGGAAAAGTGCAAATAGTGAGCCGCGCATTTAGTAAGTGAAAAGTTTTATCTTGGCCAGCGCTTCAATAGGTGGGGTGAGACAAACAGTAAATTCATCTATTACGGCATGCTCTTAAACGTATTTAACAATTTTCAACTGTGATATGCCAATTAATCAAAAGCAAACGTCATTTAGTCTAATAATTAAAATTAATAGGACACAAAAATTACTCAAAATTTAACAGCGTTGGAATTTTTTGTGTTATTTAAGGTCGCATCAACATCATTAGCGACCTGTATTGAAGTTAATAGTATGGTAACTATGAAGATGAAACAAAATGGTGATGATAGGGGATGAAAGGACGAACGCAAATGTAAACATGCTCGAGGCAGGACTCGAACCCGCGACCCTTCGATACGAGATCGCTACATCACTACTGCCTTAGACGACCTCGGCTACAGGATCGGCAAATTATATTTTGTAACTCAAATAGAGCATTTATTAATTTCGTTCTAAAATAAAATTAAAAAATAATAAATAATGACCCTAAATAAGGGTTGCAAACCCGTTCTCCCAAAAACCCACTCTGAAGGAGATTCGACGAACGCGTCTCATTAAACATTCCACGCATCCAGCAAAGTTAGTGTGTCTGTCTTCAGGTCAAAAAGGCGCCCGACAGCTGTACCAACCCCCCGCGACTGCACGTACGCAGCACCGCTCCATCCACAGCCCCCCCCCCCCGCGTCGCCACTCTAAATCTCCGGCGCGAGAGGCGGCGAAGTTCGTTCTCCCAAAAACGCAGGAAACAAGAAGAGGAAGAGAAACAAGAAGAAAGTGCGGTGCTCGCAGAGAGGATTTGTTGGTTGGTTGGTGATACTGGGCGCTTCAACAGCTTAGCTCATTAGTTCCGTAAGTGTAGTGCATGATTTTTGTCGTGAGATGGCGGTGATCTTCCCCCACTGGATGGAGAGATCCGGCGCCGACCTACCGTCGGCTAGCGGGGTTTCCCCCAAACCAGGACTCTCTCACCAGCGAGGCACCGCCCCAGCCGACACAAGCTCTAAGCTCCCGATCGGTCTCCCGGAATACGTGGTAGTGGAGTGCTGTTAGTGTAATTTTGTGTGTAACGGATGAGGACAGGACAAGGAAAAGGTTGGAAAGATCGCGCGCGGTCCGCGGCCCATTTGTTATGGTACTGCTCTAGCATTTGCCTGGTGTTGATCGGAGAAACCACGGGAAACTACCGATCAGAGCAGCCGACCGCTAGAATTCTCCTCCAGACAGCGACTGAATTCGATCTAGCTGAAAAGTTAGTGTCAAAAATCCTGCCACCGTCATCTCGACCAGAGGCGCTGCGGAGACTTCAGTTGATGCGCTGAGCTACCTCTCCCGGTCGCAGAGAGGAGGGGAAGGGGCTGCAAGCGGATGGGACACTCGCATTATTGGTTCATTTCTGCTTCCAGGCGCCCCTACTGATATGGTCATTAGTTCGATAAGTGAAGTGCATGTTGTATCTAGTCAAAATAAAAATGAATATGAGCTCCGTCGCCGACATACACCTGCGCTTGTGGGGATTCCCCGGGTATATCCTCCAGCAGGACACCTACAGCGTGAACCGGCTCACGAGTGAGATCCCGACATATGTCATAGTGCATGCAAGTGGGAGTGTGTATGTGTGTGTGCGTGTGCGTGCGCGCGCGCGCGTGTGCGTGCGTGTGCGTGCGTGTGTGTGGTGGGTAGGGAGAGGAGGGATGAAGGAAGAAGGAAAGATCGCGCGCTCTGCATTGACTATTTGTGGGAGTCCTGCACCGACGTTCTTCTGCTATTGATTAGAGAAAAAAGCAAAAAATTACCACTCAGAGAAGCTGGCCGCTAGAATTTTTCTTAAGATAGCGACTGAATTCCCCATCACCAAGTAGCTAGTGTTGAAAATCCTTCCACCGACGGGACTCGAACCCTAAAACCTGCCTCTCAGAGACGCCGCCGGGGAGGGCAACGGTTATTGCACTCAGCCATCTCATCTTGGGAAGAAGGGGAAGAAGCAGAAAAGGATGTGAGAAAGATGAGGGGGAGGAGAGAGATGGGCGTGGGGCGCGCGCATCGAGTTGGCAACTCCGTGGAAGTTGCTCCTGCAGGAGTTGTTTTTCTCCGCGCCCGCCCTCGCCAGCCGCGCTCCAGGCATGTTGATGCGCTGCAGGCGCCGGCGGTGTCAGGTCGGCCCGCGTGCAAGGAGGAGGGGGTGATGGGCCGGGGCAGGAGTGGCGAAAGTCTTGCGGAAACACAGGTGACATTCTTTGTGTTGGATGTTGCACATTTAAAGGAATTGTGATACGAAAACCTCATGTAGTATTAATTAAGAATGTATCTGAGAGAACGGTACATTAAAAATAAAAATGTTTATAAAATATTCTCATTTTCTGATGATAGCAAATTACCTCGGTTAACACAACGGTTGAAAACATAAATGGAAACAAATTCATACACGGTTATGAAACCATCATAACACGGTTATGAAACCGACACACCGTTATACACACACACACATACACACACACACACACACATGTATATATATCAACAAAACCCTACATCTGTAGTTAACATCATTACCAGGGAGCAAATTTATATGGACTAAAAGTATACGAATGTGTAAATAGTGTATATGTAGTTATTTCTACAAAATATGGATTTGAATATGGGCTTTATATGATAAAAACAAGGAAAAATAATATTGTATTGTCAGTTGATAAAATTTTATCTTAAAATTACAAAATGTAACTTCTAATTTTACACTGGCTGATTGTGCTACTATTGACATTTTACACTGACTTAATAGAGAGATTATTAGAATTGAACGAACACATACTAGTATTCTGACTGGATTGTAACTGACAATGAGGAGCTGTATAATATACATCCTGATGTCCAAGTCTCTATGACGTCATGCCATTTCCGGGTGGCAGTCGGATGGAACAAGAAGGGTAGTGTGAATACAGAAACGAGGTGCGTTTCCCACAGACCATCAAGATCTCAAAGTCATCTGTCAAATAAATCCCATAGTTCATCGCCTCCTCGCACCTCTTTCTCCTCGCGAGACACTCAGACCCCTCAGGCAGGGCCGCAGGGACAGAGAGTGGATCTATTCTTTATATAAATTAACATGTGGTTCTGCCGAAGCACATACTTTCTTGCATTGTTTTTAAATGATCCACAATATTATACTCCTACATAAACCAGCAAAAGTGTTGACAACCAGCAACATTTTTTACAGCTCCGATACAAATCATTAACTCAGATCTTAAGAGTTAACTTACTGCCTCCCATACCACTACGCCACATAAGCGCCATATGGATCGAACTCGGGCAGAGGCATACAAAGGTAAATGCCCGATTCACGTAAAAATACATCACAATCAAAATATGTTAGAAAATCCCAAAGCCTCCAGTCCATTCAGCTATATCAAGGAATATCAATTTTGGGAACAATCGCTGAACGGTTCCTTTCTGATCTTCCGTCAACACTTTTGGCACAAACATCGCGCAGACTTTGCGCATTTGATGATCCTCGGTCACTATCGCATGTACAGCGAATGTGTACTTGTGTAGGATGTCAGCAATTTGTTGGATGCTCAATTGACGGTCCAAACGCGAAACTTTGCGCACACGATCCACGTTTTCTTCCGTTCTGGCCGTTATTGGGTGACCAGAACGGGGTTTGTCGGCGACCTCCTCCCGGCCGTCCTTGAACACCTAGTGCCGTCTCTCGGACAGCCACCTTGAAATGAAATTGTCCTTGAAGGCCTCTTGAAGCATCTGAAGTGTTTCGTCTGAATTCTTTCCAAGCTTCACGCAAAACCTAATGGCGTATCGCTGTTCAAGCGAGCGCTCCATCGCGTCGTGTCACTAAGTCGAAAAAATCACTTCATGCGGAGTTTCGTCGTTCGCTCGGAAAGTACCTCGTTGCTCGGAAGCCTCGTCGCTCGGAAAAGTAACATTCATTTTAACAGTGATATTTAATGTATTATTTACCATTGGACTGTATAATTCTAAACAATATGTAACATGTATTGTATCGGAGCTTTTGGATCAATGACCCCCATCTCGATCAGTTTTTAGGTCCAGTTTCCCTGATCCATTGAGCAAATGCTGAGATGGCACCTTGTTTTGCTTCTGGACATAAATGTAACTTCATTATCTGTGCACGTCTTCTAGAATTCAGTGGGAAATATAGTTATTCAAATTATCGTTTCCATGTTGTTGTGGCAGGAAGTATTATTCCTTGACGAAGGACATCATGGATAAGAGCCCAAACTTTATTGCTTGTTTGTCCTTGAAAATAGATTTTTATTACATGGGAGCTTGTTTGCTTTCTCCCCCCTTCATTCATTCAAAATTCAAGTAGTATATGACTTAGTGTAGGGATCACAGAATTTTGAAAATGTGCACACAATTCACTTTTCCCCATAGCACGTTATACGCAGTTTTAATAGTTTTTTGTCGTTAAATAAATAAATAAAATTTCCCTCACACTCCTCGGAGCAAGCTGGCGACCGGCTGTGTTGGAAGGGCAGATCACCCACTACATTTTTCGAGCTGCCACAGATGGTCGAGTCAAATCAAAATAATTCGCATTACTTTCATCATGAACCCTGTATAAGTCATTGAACCATGTATAAGTCATTGGGTAGCGTATATTTTGTATTGAAATTTCGTATTGATAGATTGATTAGTTTACTTAAGGTAGCAGTCTATCCGAGAATGATAAAAAATCGTGAAATTTCCGGTTTTTTTAATTTTTGAGGGGTCATGTGCTCTGGTATATTATATTTTAAATGATTTAAGCCGTTTCTTTCTACGTTTCTTAGTTTTGGGGAAAATATTTTTTTTTAGAAGCAAGTGTCACTTGCTCTCAGTGAGTGAATTTTAGATGCATTTTTTCGAATTGGGAATTTGCAACACAATAATGTGTGTCAATCATCATAAATATTAATCTATTAAAGATAATATAATTTATTTTGCTGCATGCAACCCATGGTTTGTTCTAGTGAATGAACTAGAATTGTTAAACTATCGCTTAATCTGACACAACAGTTTCGGTTATATGAACTGAAATGTCCAGGATAAATTTACAAACAATTATTTTTTCTCAAATAATCAAATCCTGACTATTTAGATTTCACAGTAACTTTACCATTCTATTTCATTCAAAAGAATATTCAATTGTGAATCATTTAAGAAAAGAATTATCCAAATGTATTATCTTGTTGTAGAGTTATAACATTTGAAGTAAAAACCTGCATTTTTGTCAACTACTTATAAACAAATAGAGAAAATTGTTAAAAAATAGTATATCTCTATAAGCGTAGAGAAATGAAATGTACAAGGGAAAACAAAATAGATCCATCATTCTAGAATCTCAGGTAGACAGCTACTTTAAATCTGTTCACAGAGACGCACAGAAAGTCAACAATTGAAGGGCTCAGTAGAACAAGGAGCTATCCCACATACTTGTGAAATTGAGTTATTAGCATTATATAAATCTTCTAATAGTATTCTTTTAGTGTAACATATTATTTAAAACCAGTAAGGGCTTATATACCAGAGTATTGTATTTCAAAGTTTAAAAATGTACTGAGTTATCCAAGGAAAGTTCAGGTAGAACCTTCTTTATCTCAGAATTATGCCCCTTGTTCTACTGAGCTTTTCAATTGATGTGACGTGCGATACCTTTTACAAATAAAGAAATATTTGAAAAATGTTTAAAAACTGCAAATGCACTTACATACATGTGCAATTTATTGATTATATTTTTGAGTAGAAATGTTTTAAAGATTCGAGAAACATTATTGAAAATCATTTAATAGTTTTCTGCAACGACACATTGATCAAATTAATATACCTGCACGGGATTCAAACTCGCTTCCTTTTGCCCGGAAGGGATGAATCTGTACGCGTCATAAAACTATCTCGGCCATCCCGAACGGACACGGCCTGCACACATCTATATTAAGCAACACGTAATGGTTTCAGTTCTAGCGTTAGGGAGCCGAAAAATTGAGAAAATATAAAAAAATGTAGAACCAAACCAAAAAATGTAGGCAACCAAAGAAGAAGCCGGGAAGAGAATCAGGCATAACCGAAAAGCTAGTTCAGACAAATGTGATTAGGAAACCAACTAGTGCGAGAAGGTCTGTGCCATTGTATTGTTTTCTAAATGTATAAACAGGATTTATCCACTTTTTCCTCATAGATCCCGGCAATAAGAGTTTTTCTGGCGAAAATTCGCCGTTTTCCGACGCACGATTACGTATCTTTCTTTTCTTACGAAGTATTCGTAAGGCGAGAAAGTCATATTAATTTCGGAACCGTTAGGGATATCTTAGGTTGTTACTATGTGTAATGGTTATATTGTATTTAAATTTCATGTTGATATGAATTAATTTATTTTATAATTATGTAAGAATAGAAGGTTGAATAATAATAATATACATATACATAATACACAGGATTCATAAGAATATAATTATACGCTACATACTAAGCCTTTTCCTGCACTTATCAAACACTCTGATCCCTTCTCCTTTGTCGTCTAACAACCACCTCACTTAATCCTGAATGTTCCACTTTACTCACATTCTTCCTTCCTCAAAAACCAGAGATCTCTCTAAAATATGTTCCCAATATCTCTCTTCCATCTCGCAGATACAACATTTTTTCTTCACTAAGCCAATATTTTCTCTGTGTTTTTACCTATTTCCCAACAAACTCGCTTTAGTCATTCGTTAACCCTTCCTTACGTAATACTTTCCTCAAACTTGCATGCCGAGTTTTGACAACACTGCGCTGGCAACAGTGAGTTGCTCACTTATTGGTTGATTTGGACGGACGCTTTGAAATAATAGCTGATGTGTCTGTACCGCAGAAAATGCAATACTGCGATATTACGTAGCTGTTTCAAATAACGTAAGAAAGTAAGTGCTGTTGTAGCACCACGAGTTTTCAAACTGAATAACTTCTATCGATATGGCCTCGTTTAAATCTCATTTTGAAAATTATTCATTAATTTTAGGAGTACTTTTATGAAGCCCTTGCCATATTTTCAATTTTTTTTAAATGTTACAAATTTTTTATTTAAACGTTTGGTAGTTACACGTGTATATGTACATGGTATCTTTCTATTTGTTTATTCTGCTTGAAATTCCATTTGATCTTTCACCCAACAATAGCTAGAGAACATGGTTAAGAGGAAGTACCAAAGTTGTCCCAGATAATAAAATGTATTAGTGGGTCTGATGGACCGTCTATACGATATTCGGTGATGACAAATTTAATTCTCCTCACGTGGAATTGGTAATCTTCTACTGCTGATACCCAGGGTCAATAATACTTATTTCCAGTTAACACTTCCATCTGTATTCTGCTGCAAAAAAATACATATTACATCCAAACATAACAGTCGATAAATACAACAATTTTCAAAAAGACGAAGAGAAAACATTATCATGAAATTCTCGTTATTATTGTGTACTGTTTTTGGTTGTAAGTCCCTCCCCTTGCATGCTTGGCCATTACCATTTTTAAATCCTCATCCAAAAATTTTTAATTTACTACTAAACTTGATCTTCCTATAATAAATAATTTAATTTTCCCCCTGTTTGGTTACTTTCCTTTCGTGTATCCTCTACCTTCTTAAACGGCGTCCAGAATTTTTTTTTAATGTGTTGCGTCCTTAATCATGAGCGACGCAATGCGTCTTTTTGCCTCTTGTCGAGCGTTGAGCGCGGAGTAATCTACATATTTAAAAAAATAAGGTATTCTTCCATGGCTTCGTTTAGAGCTTCTACTGAACCGATTGTTGTATTTTTTCTTTTAAATGAAAGAATATGATCCCTAGATGTGTTATCAGATATTATTTGTGTTGATTTACCAACATTTACGGTGTAAATTAATTAATTAAATCATTTGTTAATAGTACGCTTATCAATAGTCAATTGTTTTCTTTCAAAGAGTGGCAGTTTCAAAATCGATATTCATGAGTCCATAGATGTGAGTCCATGCTGCTTGATGTTTTGTTTTGATTGTTGAGATTTGTTTACAATTCGTCAAGGTTTTGTTTCAGTGTAATAATTGCATTGCGGTGTTGCCAGTTTGTATGTATTTGCTTCTGTGGTGTATTGTGTAGAGAACATTCGCACAGTGGGTTTTGCTCGGTTGTACTGAAGTAGTGAAGTTGTATACAGGTTATGTCGAATTCCAAATCGTTGTCTACGCGCCCCAAAAGACGCAAACGTACATTAACTGGGCGCAGGGAAAGAGAAAGTCTGCGTAGGTGTCGTGATAGTGAGGTCATCTCGTTTTCTATTGGGTCATTGTCTATGAAATGTCAGTTTTGTTCTGCTTTGTACTTTCCATGTGAGGGAAATTCTGCAAACGATTTATGTGTGTTGCTTAAATGTGAAAATGAGTATACCTTCGAGCAATATGCCAGAAGAAATCAAACAGTTGTTTAAAGGAGATGATGACACATCAAAAAACTTTAGAAATAATATCCTTCAGTATAATACTGTAATATCTTTTGTGCCGATATTGCATTGCCACCTGGTCATGGGCCATACGTGTTCAAAATTTTGGGAACTCATCACAGAATATATTCGTTATACCCTCAAGATCCAAACAATGCAATATATTGTGAACATTAGTCTGGGTACAGTATTTTACATATATCTCAGATCTCACCGTCAAATTTTGACGGGTTCTCACTAGTACTTCATTAATATCTCTCGTATGTAAGTCTCGTCTCGTTTGACGGTTTGTCAAAAGGACCGCCAGGTAAAATCTCGGCCTGCGCGCCTCCTGCGTCACTGCCCAGCAGTCAGAATTGGGAAGGGATTAGGAAAGAGGTAGGGTATAGGACACTTCACAGGGGTTGGACTAGCCCTTGTGAAGCAGGCAAATTCGTTTTGTTGGCACAAATTTCACGTGAGATTCGACGGGAATCGAAGCCGGACCTCCTTGGTGAAAGGCGAGCGACTTCGCTCTGCGCCACGAGATGAGTCGTATCCATACCGAGTTCCTTTGTTACTGAATCTCGTCCAGCCTAATGGCGTTTGCTTCTACTACCGCACACGATTATAATCCTATGCCTGTTTACATCTTTTCCCTAGACGTTAGAACATCATCTGCAGCCGCCCCATATCGCGTCAAAAGAACGTCTGCTCCGTTTCTTCGTCCGACGCGCTCTTCATCTGACTCGCTACCTGCGCGAGATCGTACCCCCAAAATGTTTCCCTTTTGGCCCTAGTGCGCAGGCATTTCCCTTTCTAGCACATATTCTAATTTCTGATTGGTAATTAGCACTCTCGCACTTTATTTGTGGAACGTCCATTTAATTCCACTTAAATGGAACGTCCATTTAAATGAATTGAACACAAAATTAAGTTCATTATGCTACGCGTTCAGAATTCTTGCAAATTCAGTCAGCCTTCATACTGCTCGTTGTGTATACTTCGCGAATGTTCATTCCCGCCTGAGATATGGCATAATATTCTGGGAAATACATCTTATAGCTCCCAGACTTTTAGATTACAAAAACGAATTGTACGAATAATAACCAAATCCCACCCACGTGATTCTTGTAAGCCTATCTTCATTAATCTAGGAATTCTACCATTACCGTGTCTTTTTATTTACGAATCAGTGGTTTTTGTAAAAAATGACTTGCTTAAGGGCGGGAATATATTTTCAGAAAATGCCGAAGTCTATTACTATAACACTCGACGTAGAAATCATATTCATCGGGTGACAGTATCAACAGCTCATTACAAAAAATTCACATACAATACATGTATATTATTTTACACTTTGCCAGATGACATTAAACGATTAAATTCAATAGAAAAGTTTAAATCCCAAGTGAAATCGTTTCTGCTGCATAACTGTTTCTATACAATTGGAGACTATACTGAGCATCACAAGAAAGTAACATTAATTTTAACAATGATACATAATGCATTATTTACCATTTGGACTGTATAAATGAGTATAAACAACCTGTAACAACTATTGTACTACAGCCTCCGGGTCAATGACCCCCATCTCGATCAGGTTTTTCGTCCAGTTTCCCTGATCCATTGAGCAAATGCTGAGATGGCCCCTTGTTTTGCTTCTGGACATAAATGTAGCTTCATTTTCTGTGCACGTCTTCTAGAATTCAGTGGGAAATACAATTATTCAAATTATCGTTTCCATGTTGTCGCGGCAGGAAGTAATAAGAGCCAAAATTTATTGCTTATTTATCCTTGAAAATTGATTTTATTACATGGGAGTTTTTTTGTTTTTTTTCTCCCTTTCAAAATTCAAAATTTATTGCTTATTTATCCTTGAAAATAGATTTTTTTACATGGGAGTTTTTTGTTGTTGTTTTTCTCCCTTTCAAAATTCAAAATTTATTGCTTGTTTATCCTTGAAAATAGATTTTATTACATGGGAGTTTTTTTCTCTTTCTTTTTTTTCTCCCTTTCAAAAATTCAAAATTTAAGTAGTATATGACTTAGTGTAGGGATCACAGAATTTTGAAAATGTGCACACAATTCACTTTTCCCCATAGCCCGTCATACGCAGTTTTTAACTGTTTTTTGACGTAAATAAATAAATAAATAAATAAATAAATAAATAAATAAATATTTGTTTGTTCTTTTGTTACTGCTTCGTAACGATTTTCCTAATTTACCTTTTCATTCGCGGAAATTGCTCACGTGTCCTTTCACTGTTTTCCCGCAATATATTCTCTATTTTCCTCGCTATCAATTACGTTGCCTTTTTCTTGTATTCTTAGTACTGACTGTTGTATGATCGCAGTAGGGAAAGTGCTATATGTACTCCGTAAGATTATATGAACATCAGTTGGCTCTTTTCTTTTGTTATTTTCAAAAACAATTATTAGTATTTTGATTTGCCCCTCACGTATTTTAGTGCAGTCGATAAGTCATTTGACCTCACAAAAGGTGACGTAGAAGCTTTTATTTTTTGGTTTATATTTTTATTAGTAAGAAAGCCCTCAGTTTTTTACGTCGAAATACTTCGGGAAAAGTTTTGATGGACAAAAACCAAAATAAAATTCGGCCATTTTTTTGGCTTTTCGGTAATAATTTTTTAATCGTTTATATTTGAGCCAGAATAGTTATGTACAATTTTGAATGTTGTAAAATTATCTACGAATTTGCCTGGTAAATTATTTTTCTCAAGCAAATAATAACAGAGCTACGATATTTTAAAATTTCATCAAAGTTTCCTTTTTATTCTGAAGTTGCCCAAAATTTCTAATAGACTGTCTAATGTAGTATTTTTGAATTCCTAAGATCATTATAAATAAAAAGCGATTAATTACCAATCTTTTTAATCCTTACTGAGGGTACATTCACGTTTGAAAGTTCTGGTTAGAAGACAATGAAACCTATACGTTCTGCCAACAAACACGATTTACTTGCATCAAAAGCATTTCAACAGAATAAAATGACGTTCATTATTTTCTTCTTCTTCTTTCATTAATATTAATAATAAAATTATTATTATTATTATTATTATTATTATTATTATTATTATTATTTCTGAATCACAAAAAAGGCTACCGTATCCACAAATAAAGTTTGGGGACAAGGTTATGAAATTTTCCTTGAAACCGTAAATAATTCGGATGAAAACCGTTAATACGAATGGGGAAAATAACACAAATTGCTACCGAGAGTTTGGTCACAGAAGAAGCTCGGATCCACCTTTCATGAAAAAAGAAATTGTGAAGGCTGACAAGATGAAAAGAAGAAGAAGAAGAAAGCAAAGAAATGTCGCCTAGTTACTAATGTTAATGAGATGTTATTCTTACCTTGAAGGAAACTTTGATGAATACCGCTTTCTTATTGATGATTTCATGAGTGATTACCGTCCCGATAACAGCACAGTATAATCGTGCCTTCTTCAGAAGTATAGAGAAGACCTATTGATAACAGACAGCGAAAAGAACACGTGTATTTTTTCGAAATGTTGAATACAAAACATTAAATGATAGCTGGTATCGAAGTGCTCGCTTTCCACGGCGCAAACCCGGATTCGATTCCAGGCGGGGGCAAATCATACCTATCCGCTTTCCTTGCAAATGTCCCAGTATCAATGGCTATGTGAGGATGAGAAAACTCACCGTAAGGTTATGAAGACCAGTGAAAGTATCTCTTCGTGTTAACCACACGAACCCCTTATCCCATGGCCGAGAGGTTGGGTCACCGCTGGTCGGTCTAGGCCCGTATCGGGCAGTTGAACCAGTGAGTACCTACAGCTGGTATCGAAAAACGAAATACAATATTGCAGATGCAATCTCAGAATTTTTAAACCGGCAGCAGACAATTCACAGGTGCACAAAATAAAGGAATACCTACTAGCAAACAATTTCTTACATAATATTGAATCGGTCCTACCAGATACGTTGCCTTTATTTTTTGAAACAGTGATTTTAAAACTGAAGAACGGCGCAACTGACTCATGAAAGAAAGCAATGAATATCCTTGGGACATGTCGTTTTATTGGCAGTAAGACAAGTCTTTTTTCTCTTCTCTTTTGACAGGGTTAACGCATATGTATACAAGAAATTTGGATTAAAGCTCCTTATTGATATCTTGTTTTCTACTGGATTTGCTTCAGCGTACTTTGAAACTCCTTAATGTGAAATGTCTTACGTTCTCTTAAATACTCAAAACTAAATAATGAAGCATTCTATCAGTTCATGTTTGATAACCCAGATCATAATGTTAACGCATTGGACGATCATTATTACTTACATTAATACTTTACATGCCATGGGAGGAATAACGATTATAATTTCCCAATCTGCAATCGAGTTTCTTCTACGACCAAATCCTCGTCAGCAATGCGTGTAATTTGCTGATCTCATTCATATTGATGGTTTTCAGCTCTATAAAGATGATATCGAGGAAAATTTCATAATTGTGTGCACACAATTTCTGTGTGAATGGGGCAGTTCATTTTATAATTCCATAAATTCAATCTCATTCTTTATTCTTCAAAGAAAACAAAAGGTTTTGAAATTTTAACTTTTATGCGCTCTAAAAGCCAGCGAAGTGGGTCAGTGGGTACCGCGCTGATTTCGCAGTCGGGAGGTCCGGGTTCGATCCCAGGGTCAGCCACCATGACCGGGGTTTTCGTGATTTCCCTCGGTCGTAAGGCAATTGATGGGATGCTTCAACAAGCCCACTCTCACCTTTCACTTCTAATAATAATAATAATAATAATAATAATAATAATAATAATAATAATAATAATAATATATTGATTTTTTCGTGTTTCCGGGCACGTCAACAGCTTTGGTCATTAGTCCCGTCAGTGTAGTGCATGTTTTTCGTCCGAGGATGACAGTGATCTTCCCCCGCTAGATGGCGAGATCCGGCGCCGACCTAGCGTAGGCTAGTGAGGTTTTCCTCAACCAGGTATCTCCCACCAGCGGGGCACCGCCCCAGCCGGGACATGCTCTAAGCGCCCGACCGGTCTCCCGGAATATGTCGTAGTGTAGTGCATGTTGGTGTAAGTGTGTGTGTGTAAGGGGAGAGGATAGGACAAGGAAGAGGAAGGACAGGTCGCGCCCTGTCCGTGGTCCGTTTGTTAGGGTACTGCTCCGGCATTCGCCTGGTGTTGATCAGAGAAACCACGGAAAACTGCCGATCAGAGCAGCCGGCCGCTAGAATTCTCCTCCAGACGGCGACTGAATTCGACCTAGCGGAGAAGCTAGTGTCGAAAATCCTGTCGCGCCGTCGGGACTCGAACCTAGATGACGTACAGGAGGGAAGATCAAAACTATGGAATGAAACAAGAAAATGTGGAGAAAGAAGAGGAAGGAGGAGGAAGGGAACGGGGAAGGGACAGAGAATTCGTCAACATCTGTGGACCTTAGCTCCATTACTGTAGTGAGAATGTCTTATCTAGAGAGGTTGCGGCGTTCCTCCGGTGCTGAATGGTAATATCTGGAGACAGCAGTCGGTTGCGACTCCTCGAGGTATCTTCTACCAGCTAGGCACCGCGCCATCTGGCACACGTCCCTAAGATCTCTTGACATGTGTGGTAGTGTAGTGCATGCAAGAGTTAAATGTGAGTAACTTAGGAACGAGGATAGAACAAAAAGAGAAAGGAAAGATCGCGCGCTGTTCATGGCCCGTTTGTTAAGGTTCCGGCATTGGTTTGGCATCCGAGTCGGAATCAACGGAATAGTACTGATCAGAGCAGTCCGCCTCTAGAATTCTAAAGACATCTGCTGAATTGGACCTAGTGTGAAAAATGCGCCAGTGGCAGGATTCGAACCTCAGTACCTTCTGATCAGAGTTTCTGTACAGACGTCTCTAAGCTAAACTCTTCCGCAAGAGGGAGAAAGAAAGGTCTAGAAGGATGATACCAGAAGGAAATAGGAGGAGCAAAAATAAATTGGAATTACTAGAAGGAGATGGTGAGGGAGAAGAAAAGAAAAGGATAGGAAGAGGAAGGAGGAGAGGGAGAAGGGAGGATAATAGAAAGAAGAGGAGAGGGCGCATCCTCTGGCGCCCGGGTGATCCATACGCCCAGCGCGCCGCCGACGCTAGCGCCCGCCGCGGCGTCCCCGCGAAGCTCTGTGGCGGCGGCGGTGGCGGCGCAGTGCGGGCCCCCACGAGGCTGCAGCCGGGAGACGCCGTGTGCCGCACGCGGGCCGCTGCGCTTTTGTTTGCTCTGCGAAGCCCCCTGAGCAGTCGCCTCTGCTCCCCACGTGGTCCGCGCGACGCGAGCGGTGCTGGTGTGCGGTAGTGCTGGTGGTGGTGGTGCGGTGGTGTGCTGGTGCGTGTGAAGGTCAGCTCGCTCTTCTGCCATGTGGCCTGCACCTGGGGCGGTGGCCGGCTGGCTGCTGCTCGCGCTGGTGACCTTGTCGAACGTCGCTGCGAAAGGTCAGTGATGAATTCTCGTTACGGAGTTTGATGGTAATGGAGCTCGAAGAAAGGTGTCTTGTTTCAATTCCCTCATTAATTCGAAAAATTGAAGTGGCATCGTTCTTCGTTTTGAAATGGTTACAGGCCAGTGAACCGATTACCTGCCATATCCTAGCCTCTTAATACTAGCAATAAGTATTTCTCTTTTCGCGGAGCGTAATGAACCGATTATCGTGTGCCCCATCAACGAATTCAAAACATGTCTTTTGCAAGAAGAGACAACTCTTCCTTAATTCTCAAAACATTTCAACAATTCACTTATCGTACGTGTGTTCAGTCTGAGAAACCACATCTCCCTCCTCATGTCAAACATTTTCAGTACTTTGGATTATTTTAAAGAAAACTGGAAACAATAATCAGACTGATGTGCTTGAAAAGTATTCCCAGTATAGTTTTCGAGCACGTACATTTGACAATACTGGCGTTAACGTATCGTTGCGTAGCATTACTTGCAAAAGTTGTACTGACATTTTTGTTGGATTGAAGATGTCAAATTGTTATGCGCCTATTTATATATTCTATTCATTACTATGTCTACTCTGTTACTAAGTAGAATTTAATACAGTACTACATAGGACCTGAAATGGTGAATGCTATTTATAAGGTTTTATATACTTCAGAAAATGAATCTTCAAATGAATGTTGCTTGAAGTAATCAGGACAAATCAAAACTGAACATGCTTTTCAAGGTATAGTTTCTGTGATTACTGACAGTCCATTTGTCAATTACTCTTTCCAAATAAATGAAGTATATTTTGATGAAAACGTATTAATAAGGTTGAGTGGGAAGTTTTCTCTGAAAAAAACGAAAGTTCTTTGGGTACAATATTGCAAAACTGTCAAATATCTGCGAGTTCTGGAATTGTTTATTGTTGTGGCTTATGACAATATCGCACACTTCTTTTGCATTTGCTGTTAGATTTTCTTCCAATCCGCGTTTAGATATTTTCAATGGTGCAGATACACACACATCTTCATCAGTTTTTATTTGATATATCAGGAATTTCTCGTGTGTCAGGTGTTTCTCGCAGACACGGCAGACTCGAAACACAGCAATGCATTTGATATAGTCATTGAATTTACACTCATTGGAATTGTGGTGTATAGAATGTCCACATGTATCACAAGATCATAGAAGAAGATTTTTTTTAAAAAAAGGATCTATGTTGCAGATTTTTTTAGCCGAAAGCTTCTCTCACCGTTTTATCATCCCGTCTCTTCTACTTGTTCGAAACATTCCAATAACTCGGCTTTATTTTCTTTGATATTGTTTGCAACTCGGGACTGAGAGTTCCATCGGGTTGATGAAGCATTTGGTTTTTATTTTATACTGAACGCAGCGAATCACTTCGTTTAGCTGAAGATGAGAATAATGTTGAGAATATTAGCAAAAAACAATTTAACAGTTGATATGTCTTTGGAGCAAGTGCGCTTAATAACTTGTAGGCGTAATAATGCAGTATACAGAGTGTCCCACCAACTATGGGTCACTCCCATAAATCGTAAGTGGTTCCTAATATCGTTCCTAATTTCGCTCAACAATGTAGAACCATGGGGTAAGTAATGTGCCGTAGAGATTATGTTCGAAATATTTTCAATTTTCGAGAAATTTAATCATCTTTGATTTATAAATGGAAACTCACTGGCAATAGTTCATAAATAGACGATTGCAATGATGTTACATATGTTAATGTTTTGATAGTATTTTAAGCATAAAAATATTCTTTCTGACATGTGATTTTAAATTACATGTACAAGATTTCGTGTAGCAATCTTTGCAACTATCGCCTTGGGGAGAGGTTGCCTTCGCGGCGCCGGCACTTTCGCGGGGAGGGGAGAGGCCACGAAGGTCACCTTCCCCAACTGCGATAAATGCGAAGGCTGCTACTGGAAGAAGTCCACATTTAATTTAAAATTTCATATCGGAAAGTATAATTTTACACACAAAACACTATCAAAATTTTAACATATGTTACATCATTACATACGTTTCTTATGATTATCTTTTGTTAGTGATAAAATATATTGTTCCATATAAAAAAAATTAAAGATGACTAAATTTCTATAAAACTTAGGATATTTCAAACAATATCTCTACACTTTATCATTCGTAACGCCATTGCTACACCATGATTCCGCATTGTTGAGCGAAAACTGTATTTCGATATCGGGAGCCGTTCAGAAGTCATGGAGGTAGCCCATGATTGGTGGGATTCCCTGTATATTTGGCATGGAGGAATATGTTCAAAATAGTGTCATAAAATGCTTGAGGAATGCTGAAGTTTTTTTTTGACGTTGAAAGGTTTTATTTTTTCTGTGAGAACATCACTGAACCCAAGAGTCGTTCTATTTTGCACCTCTTCAAAAGAAATTAATCTTTATAGTCTTTTTTTTACCCATGTACTACGAGTAATGCAGGTTTACCTGGATGTGGTTTAAAGAATGTTAGTTATTCTTTGATTTAACCTTCTCCGGTTACTACCAACTCTCTACTAAGGGCTCGGCGCTTGTTTGTGACGTCACATCTCGAAGGAAAGCGTGGAGCTACACAAGTCTGAGCCAGGTGGACGCCTTCACGCGACGAACGGTATACAACCAAATCGTAACGACTTTTAAATTTGCGGTTGTCAATTTTAATGATGTCGTTTTGAAAAGAAAATAATGATTAGTTATATTGAAATTGTAATAATACACGCAATCGTAAAGAAGAAGAAGAAGATGCGTCGTAACTTCCGTAATTCTGATTCGCCTAGATATTTTTTGTAATACTTCGCACATTACTTTCAGATAAAAGATAATATACAACTAACATGTTGGGTATTTGTCTTTTAATTAAAAAAAATCATTCATTGCAATGTAATCTGTAGGATGTGAGGTAGTTGGGAATAAGAACCTTAGAATGAAGTAAATTTTTTGTCATTTCGTTTAAAATGTTTAATGCAACTGATGAAAAAAGAGATTAAAATATTATAAACCAATGGGAGATTCAAAAACAGTGCGAGTTTGAAGTTGTCAATGATTTTATTTATTCTGTCTATGAAAAGTGTTCATACGAATTCACTCTTGGTTGATCAAAGGTGTACTTAGCCCGTTCAATAAATAAGTCAAAACGAAATGAACCGTGTAAATGAGAAAAAAATATCACACATTCACTATTTTACCACTAACTATTAACTTCTCCTTCTAAGCAAATCACAAGATTATTATAGGCAGAAAGTCTAATCCTTTCCACATACACTCGCGTACACATGAAATAGGCTTTTCGCAAAATTTCTGAAAACAAATGGCCGTCCCACACTGTCATTTTCCGACATTCTTTTAGCTTTAGGTTGTTATCTTGAAGTGCTTGACCTGTAATTGGTAACGCGGTCTGACATACAGCGCCGGTAGTTATGGCACCTGTTAAACAATCACTGTTTGTTGTGTCTACAGGTCCAGCGGTTCAGTACTTTCCTTGTTAATGTTGATCTATCTTTGACCAAAGTAAGAGTTTCACTAGCGGTTTCTTTTTTAGAGTTATGTTTTTTTGTGTGGTGCGTGACCGCCGATACCAAAGCATAAGTTTTTTTCTACTCTCATTCTATAATTCTGCCATTTCTTGGCCCCAACCCGTTGCATAATGATACTCATTACGATACAGATTTAATTATGATACAGGTTCTTGACCAATCACAGAGAAGCTTACAAACCAAGTATTGAGACTTCATTAATCTTTGATAATCGTTCTAGTAAATGTTTTGTTCAGTTGTGTACATTAAAATTGCATTTAATGTTGTATTATGTTTATCAGTTTTAACTTCTTTTATTATCAATAATTTGTAAGTGAAATATTATATAAAATAAATTGGATCGTAATTTCACTTTGATCCTATTTCACTAACCCAGTGGTAGTGGCAAAGAAAACCTTTGACTGACATTAAGATCAGAACGCAAGTTATTGTGTTTTATATATTGCTGCCGTGTGTTTGTCGTTTCAAACCGGCCAATTTTTTAGTTTGAAATGTCTAGTGAATCAGAGGAGGAGTTGGCACCTTCACAAATAAGAGAAAAAGCGAGAATGGTGACCTCGGAATTATTGTAAGAGCAACTTTTGTATTCTTTCGCACAGATAAACCAAAGCCCCCTTCGGCAGGTAGGGTAGCTGTCTGCTAGGTGGCCTTGGCTTAATCCTGCACGTCAACTGCCACGAAACAATTCAATGTAAAAGTTTAACTTATAAAAGTCGTAGAAAAAGTACTGTATAAAACTCGATGTAATGGGTATTAATACACTCGTGTGAAGTTTACAATACTCGCTCGTACCTCACTCGTATCGTAATATCACACTCGTGTACTAATACCCATCATTACATCATCGATTCATAATGTACTATTTTTCATGCAGTGAAACCAAAACTACGAGATAATATGTAATTATAGAGATAATATTTCTTTCATAACATATTGTAGGTGACATGGTAGAAGTATATAGGCGACTTGTATAGAATACCTGGTCCTTCTTCAATTAGAGCTGATGATGAAGGCTTTGAAGAATTCATGGAAGATGTATTGGAACTAATCAGTGGCGAAACAGAAGCGTAATCTAGGAGCTTTAAAATACCCAAATTATTTTTCAATAAAATCTGTCGTTAAGTGTGTTATTTTTCCATATTTCTTTGTACTGAATCGTTGAAGAAAATTAAATGTTTTCGACTATTCCCCGCTTACACGTGAGGAAATTAGCAGGGCCGCAGAGATATACTCTTTGGGGCCGGTAGCTGAGCGAGAAGCCTGCCAGTGGATGGACACCGACTGGCTCTGCCGCGCATGCGCAAAAGAGGGCGCGCGCTATGTCCCTCTCACTCGCACTCACTAGGCAGAGAGCCGCAGATATCCTTTGCCTCCGGGAGGCACGGACTTGTACCGCGATGCACGTCTATGTCTCGGCCAGGCAAATTCACCTCATCACTGACGTTGTGGGAAAGTAGAGTTGTTTGCGTGATTTTCGTTCGTTTTTTATGAAACAATGAATGAAGCTAAAGATTAAGTGTTGTAGAGAATGTCCCATTGATTAAGCGCCAGTCCCATAACTTCTGAACGGTTTACGATACCGAAATACCGTTTTGCTCAACAATGTAAAATCATGAGGCAAGTAACATGCCGTAGAGACAGAAATAGTATAGATACGTAGTAATATAGTGTTAGATATGAAGAGACTATTGGAATTTGCATCGAAGCCGACAAGACTATGAACTTTCAGGGTCAGAATTATTTCAAAGATACAAAATTATTTATTTTAAAATTATTGATGTAGTAGTAACCGAGGTAAACTAGTATATGTTTCAAGCTTTTGTAAATTTTCATTTTATTGAATTTCTGAAGCGAAAAAGTTTTCCATCTGCCATGCGTCCTTTTGTTCAGAAAAGTTTTCTTTCCTAATCGAACAATGATAAATCAATCAATCCTTGACAGTGGGTAGCTTCGAAATGAACTAACGCATGTATACATTGATACCACAAACTACAAGACTGTAGATTTGTTAAAAGTATTTGTTATACAAATTGTTCTAGAAAAAATTATCAAAAGACAGTTCGGTGGATATTCCATTTGGATATACCAAAAATTAAAATTTGTGAGCGGCATTTCAATCCACAAGTTTATGAAAATGTTGAATGGATTACGGGGTGTGAAAATAAATCCAAATTATATTGTTGGCCTTGTTTACTGCTTTCAACGGAAAAAAGTGTATGGAATAGTACAGGATTTTCTGATTTAAATAATTTACAGAAGGAAGTGAAAAGACATTCAAGTTGTAAAAATCATTTGACCAGTATTTTGAAGTTAAAATCTTTTAATTAAGCTTGAGATGAACAAATACAAATATCGCACCAGAAACATAACGAAACTATAAAAAAAACACGAAATATTGAAGAGACTCATTGATGTGTGTTTTGAAGGAGTCCACGAACTCAAGTTTTCGAGGTCATGGAATTCATGAGTCATTTGACTCCGAAAATAAAGGGAATTTTAAAGGTTTGGTACACTTAATAGCAAAATATGATCCACTTTTTGCGTAGAATCTTGAAAATTCACCTGTATTTATTGGTACTTCAAATGTGGTTCAAAATGACGTAACATCTTCAGTTGTAAATGTTTACTTCCAAAACATTAAAGAGGAAATAAGTAATAGTAATTGCGTTGCTATTGTATTAGATGAGAGTACAAATGTTGGAAATCTAAGTCAGTTGTCTAAAGTAGTGCGTTATTTTAATGCGGAAGGAAATTTTGAAGAGATATTCCTAGTATTCCAAGATATCTCTTCAAACAGAACGGCAGAAGCTTTATATAGAGTTGTAGGAGGTATTGTTGAAGATTTAAAATGTGAATCCAAACTTATTGCACACATTTATCATGGTGTTGCGGTGATGACTAGTCATTTAAATGGGCTACAGGTTAAAGTGAAACAGGCATACCCTAATGCACTGTTTGTGCACAGTTTTGCTCATAAATTAAATCTAGTATTATCTCAGTCAGTTTCCAAAATCAAAGAACGCAAAATATTTTTCAAAACGTTAACTGGTTTATCCACATATTTCTCGCAGTCTCCTAAACGTTGCCTTGCTCTAGACAGAGGTTAAAAAAGACTTCCAAAAGCAGCTCCCACTAGATGGAATTACAATAGTAGACTGGTTCAAACTGTGGATGAGAATCAAGAACCTCTTGTGAATTTGTTTGAAAATATTGTCGAAGGTGACAGTGATTGTGATGCAGAAACTCTCACGTTATCAAGACGATTTTTTGAATTACTGAAAAGAGATTTCGGTTTAAATTTTCTTCTTATTGTTTTTAATGAAATTTTTCCCTTAAGACAAAACCTATTCAATATTTTGCAAAGCAAGAGTAATGACATTGGATACTGCGTAGAACAAATAAACAAGTTGCAGAACTTAATAGAAGCGAAAAGGGATTGTTTTGAAGAAGTGTGGAATAAAGCTGTGGGCTTTCGAGACACATCAGAACCAACATTCAAAAGACTCCGCCGTCTTGGTAATACGCGTGATATAAAGCAGAGTTATCGCAGACGTTTCTGCGAACTCATTGATAACATTGCAGAGCAACTGTACTCGAGGCTCTGCAATTTTAAATCCCTGAGGTTTATAGAACTCATTAATTTCGACAACTATAACCAAGCGCCCTTCCCATAAGATGCACTAGATTCGTTAATAGAGAGCTATGGAACATTTTTCGGTGTTGTCCCATTGCGCTCAGAATTGAGTGTTCTGTACAGTATGACTGACGGTATTAAGAAACGAAGTGCTCAAGAATTGTTGTGCTTTGTTCTGTAAAATAAACTGGAAAAGGCATTTTCAGAAGTGTTGAAACAGTGTGAATTTGTTATGACTATTCCGGCAACAATTGCATCCGTTGAACGCATACAACTTTCTAAACTGAAACGTACAAAAAGTTTTTGAGAAATTCTACACGTCACGACATACTTTCTAATTTGGCAATTTTTTAGTATTGAAAAGTCATTTATGAAAAGACTGAGTGAAAATTCTAAATTTTATGTCATTGCTATCATTGTGTCATTGAGTGTCATTGCTGATTTTGCAAAGCAAAGACAGAAGAATCGCTTTTCACTGCATATGAGGTATTTACAAGTAATTTAAATTATCCATTTGTCGTCATATTCATGTGAAAAATTAAATTTTCCATCTGAAATGTAATTGCTTCCCCACAAAAAAAAATTCACCACTCGCCACTGTACTGGATAGCATGTGGTGTTTGAGTAACGTTATTGAAGAGGTGGGTTGTGTGTTTAGTGGTGGATGTTATATTCAGTTGTGTAATTGTTTTTTGGTTTCAATGTCCCCTGTTTGCTGGTTCAGAGATGGAAAAATTAAACGAAGGTTCATGTACCGATGAAAGTGGAAAATAAATTCTTGTTGATAAAACTAATGGCTTGTTTTAACAGAGATTGAATGAATTCAGCCCAAAACATGAATTCTTCTCACAATAGAACGCGTCTTTCTTACTCAATATACAGGATGGGTCAAAAGTCACTACCCATTACTGAGTTATTTATTCAAGTCATTTATTCTTATCATTTATAGTACATTCTTTCAAGTTGCTTTCCCTCTTCATCGACACATTTACGAAGATGATTTGGGACACTTAAGTGTATTTCTTCACATAGCTTTGGATTCGAATTAATTTTCTGAAACTCATTAACAATGGCTATTCTTGGATCCTTGATTGTGGTTGAATTTGAAGCGTATACCATATCATTAATCAATTCCCTAAATGAAAAATTCATGGCAGTGAGGTCTGGTGATGGGAGGCATTTCTATTGATCTTTGCAAGTTATTAACGCATAGACGTCTTTGTACCATATTTTAATACACAAAATTCTTCTTTCGACAACATATGAACAACATGGACACAGAACGTATAAGCAAATTTTTAACTAAACATCTGACTGCGGATGATTTAGCAATGCACTCTAGTATGCCAATAACTATTACATGTAAGAATATGACAGGCGGGAAATTTATTCCATGCGAAATTAAAACTATAATAGAAGTGAAGTAGTCACGGGTAGTGACTTTTAGCCCACCTGGTACATTACGCGAAATTTCTGAAACGTAGCCTACAATCCTAGCTGCATAACGTTAAGGAATATTTTTTAATTTGGGTTTTTAAATATAACCCCAAAAATCGAGTGATACCGACTTACGATTTAACAAAATTTAGGTAATAATTTCAAATATTATCCCCAATATAGAGGCATCATTGCTAGTACGATAATGTTAGCGCAAGGAATAAGAACTCCTGCGGGCGGATACTGGGTAAAAATTTAACCAATCGGTCTCAATAATTATTTTCACCATTGCACCAGCCAAAATAAATGAAATTAAATGGAAAACTCTTAATGTTCATTGCAGCTAAATGTCTCATTTCCACTTCCCACAGTTCCGAGAACCTAGCTACAAAACTGCTTTGTACGTTGTGAAAACTCAAAAAATTATAACCATCTATTCACGAAGATTTTCTATCACGGAAGAAAATACTGCCAAGTTACGCCCTGGAGAAATGTTATATCTACTAAAAAATTCAAACTTTTGTGAAAATTACACAACAATAAAGATTAGAAACTCAGCATCTCAGAAGCGAAAGCGTATTCGATTATTGAAAATTTAGATATTTACCAATATATTGGTGTTTGACACTGTTACCTTGAAAGAATATAGGTGCAATTCTCTGTGTTATGACTATGTAAACTGTACTTCATAGAAAATAAATTAAGGGAGTCGAAGCAGTAGTTGAGAAGTATAAATTGAGTCACTTTGTAACTTCGCAATGTCTTGTAACATTTTACTTATTGGTTATTACGTCTACAAGCATATTTCACTATAATGAAACATGTAGAAACCCAACAATTTCATCTCAAAGCAAATATCATTTGCGAGTAACGATTATTATTATTATTATTATTATTATTATTATTATTATTATTATTATTATTATTATTATTATTATTATTATTATTTTGAAAAAAATTGAAACATTTATGTATGATATTGGCAAAATGCTTTAATATTTCCAGCAAAAAATTGCGAATTAAAACAATAATTGATTTTTATTTCAGGATCATATTCAAGTTTTAATTCAATGCTTAATTTATTGAAAGGGCTGAGCGGCAATTTATTTCATTTAATTTTTGCAAATATCATTGTCGTTCTTGTACAACAATTTTTGTAGTTATAGAAACTTTGGCAGTGCGTCAGCATACCTCCACATAATTAGTTTGATAAAGAAATATGGTACGCATGCTTCCATACAGGAAAAATATCGTAATACAGCAATACTTTAATATTTAAGACTACATGAGAAAAACAATGAAAATCGCCTTTCTGTATTAGTTTTGTAACATTCACTCGAGCCGGGAAACAACCATAAATAAACTTTTCCAAAGAATTCACAGCTCCGACAATAAATGCGTAAATTACAGGCTATTAAAGCGTTGAAACACTCTCTGTCTACGAAGACAAAGCGCATTTCACTTTCTTAAAACACAAGGCGACACTTAAAAAGTCTTTTTCTCCCTAGGAAAAGCAATTTAAACTAATCCACATTATACGCTTAATTTAAATAACATCCTCGTGGCGTAGTAATGGGAGCTGCTGTAACTTTCCCCGCCTCTCCAAAATGGTTGCCTTGCGAATCTGGCGTTGCCTGTGGCGCCATCTGACGACCGCCGTGCAAACCGCCACCCGGCTCGTCGCAGTGACGGACAATCGCCGAACGGTTTGGGATTGTGATTATTGCCAGGAAGCGCGCGCCGCCTCTAAATTATGCAGATTCGGAGGCCCTCGATTTCAACCGTAATTAATGCATCCGCCGACCGCGGCGCGGCGCTCCGGTCGCGCCGCTGGATTTTCGCCTGCGCGCGGAGCGGAGGGGCGCCGTGGTTTGACGGTTGATCAGCGACGCAAATGAAGGCAAAGGGGAAATGGAAATGACAGGGCCTTCAGAAGAAAAGTTTTGAAAATAAGAACTTGAAAAATAGATCAGTTTATGTGAGTGTGTGAGTGAGGGAGAGGGAGAGAAAGGGAGAGAGGCGGAGGGACGGGGAGGGAGAGAGGGAGACGGGAGGGAGAGAGGGAGACGGGGATCTGGGGAGAAAAAAGAACTGAGAGCGCTCCCGAAAATGGGCATGGAAAATTGCAAGAGCTTCATGGCGGGTTAGGTGTTTTCTCCAGTATATGGTTTTATGGGGAAATTTGGTCTGGCCTGATCTCATGCGTGAAAGGGTTACTTGACCAAGACGTGAAAGGTTTGCATATGATTTGAGGGCAAAAAATTCACCAATTTCTTTATGAAATTTGCTTGCTTTGAGATTATTCCATTGTTTTGATCACATCTTCATAACTTTGCCAGAAATTTTCAGATAATCCTCAATTGCATATTTCAAATTTCAAAATTTTCTCAAATATACAGATTTATTCAATTTCCTTCTCTCTCTCTCTCTCTCTCTCTCTCTCTCCAATTTTTTATACAACTTTTTTTCGCGAATAGAACAAATTACGCTTAAATAAATTATGTCATATTTTCGTTGTTATATATTGAAGTCAATGGCTTAGTGAAAAAAGTTTTTTTCCAATGCAAGAACCACATCGGAACCAATAAAACCGTTTTTAAAATTGGTTTAGTGATGCCACAAATCCCATAAACATCCCCATCTTTCGGCATTTTCCACTACTTTTTCGAAAATAACGAAGAAATATTATTTTATTTTATTTTTATCAACGTATTTTTGGCTGATGTGATGCCCACGTTATCCCGCAACAATTTTATGATCTTCAAACATTACTTATTTGACTCACTGTGCCACGTGAGCCGGAATAAGGCAAATTTTACGTTAAAACCATAGAAATAGACTCTTTTCAAATATTAGTTTTAAGAATAGTTTAGTTTAGTAAATTGTAAACGTTGCCAGAGAGGGCGTAGCAATAATGTTTTTTATCAATTCAAAGAATAAATTGTTTATTCCGTAATTATTGGGTGTGATTTTTCTAATTCCAATTTTGTTTTTATTTGTATGTGTAAGTTTCGATGATAGCTTGGACATATTTACAAAGGAAAATATTTGAAATGAAAATAATACGAAATTTCTTTTCGTAATAAACCTATTACATTGCTGCTTTTATATTGCATTAATATCATGTCCAAGTCGTTTTTCTCATTTGTATGATTGTAAAACGTTTGTAAGTCAGTTCTGAAAGAACAGATAGCTGACCAACTATAAAAAATATGCAGTGGCCGTTTTGTCTTTAACTAAGTAGACAGCGTGAGCAATAAAACTTGTAAATGTATTCTGAAATTAGTATAGGGAGCGTCTTAATTCAACGCGAAGCAAATAAAAAATTTTAAATAAATTTAACTCGAGGAGATTACTTGTCAATATACGAGTACCTACGTTACCATTTTGCCAATTTTTTTTTCTCTGTTGAGGTTTTATTGTCCATGCCTCTGAACCAAGAGGGCTGGAACCGCCATAGTTCTATAGAATATAAGAACAGTGTCTTTTCTTACTTTCTTTCGCAGATGTTGCTTCATTGTACCAAGTAGCTGCAGGGATTTAGAGAGTTTTTGTTCAAGGTCTTTAGAATGATCAAAGGCTATATATTAACGATAGCATTGGAAGTAATCCCTTTCATAATATTAGATGCTTATTGTAAATAGTATCCAGATTTGACAATAGTAAAAATAATAGGAGAGACCAAAAGTAGTTCACAAATAGCTAGCCCAACGTGTGGCTGTGGAGGTGGCATGAGAGGATGAGATATTTCACAATATCGGACTAATGATGTTAATAACTATAATATGCCCTCAAAACACTATGAAAACGCCTGTTCTCTGTAGAATTACTAGTTATATACATCTGTGATATAAAAAGAAAATTAAAAACAGGCCACATTTTATTGTGACAGAAGCAAAAACAAATAATATAGCGTGCGATAATGTTGAATGACGAAACGATAATTAAGAAGATATTAACACCCACAGAAGAACGCGGCGTGAGGGTAAATGAAGCAGAAATTAGAAGACACTGCATTAAAACTCCGCAGTGTGCTCGTAAAGCGTAGTTAGGAACCCGCAGGTGGAAGACAGACGAAAGTGATATAATGGGCCTTGGGCTAATTTCAACAAATGCGCAGCGACGAGAAACGCGGAGGGAGAGAAATTCAGAGGGAATAAGAACTCGATCTCAAAAGTACTAGAGCTGCGGAAGGAAGTGAACTTTTCTACTCGAATAAATTCGATGCTCTGTAGATATATTTTCATATCTTTCAGTTTTTCATATTGTTATTGGTCACAAAAAGTAATAATCAATTTACGAGAGCAGAAAGAGTTTCCACTGACGAAAAAATGTCATTTCTTCCTTTGCAGATGACAAAAAACCTTAGATGAATTGTCTTCATTTGAAAATGTGTGACCTCTCCCTCAGAAACGTAGGGCACCTGTTCGAATTGGCTGTATGGTCTCCTTCACAATTCTCACATCGAAGTGGTGTGGCTCAGGAATCTAAATCGTGTGTGGATTTGCCGCAATTTGCAACAAATAGAGATTTCGACCGTTGTTAAGTATAGCCAAACCTGTGACACTTGTAGCAGCGCAGAAGTCCAGGCACATATTGCCACGCGCGAAGATTTGTAAAATCCAGAACTAATTCTCTCTGAGAAAGATGGGAGATTGGACGTCATGATTAAGGTGGGAGTAGAGCTGTATCTCCTGTGCTCGTTCCTCTTGACCCCGAACACTTTAGTGACAGTTATTAAAGAAGGAAAACGTTCCTATTCAGTTTTTGACGCGAAATCGACGTGGTCGATCACTCCATCAGAAAAAGTTAAGGGTAGGATGAGTGTCACTTCCACTTGGAACCCGAACAATCTGCCTACATTTCATTATCTTCTCGATCTGCTCATCTGTGCTTGCTTGGTAGAAGGGTACCTTTGAAGGTTTCCGAATGAATCCTCGACTACTCGCGCAAGACGTACCGCGCTCACACTCTTGAACGTCTTTCTTTCTTTCTTTCTTTCTTTCTTTGGCCCAACACATAAGAAGAAACCGTGTTTTCTTCAGTCTATCCTCTTCTCTGATGAAAAAATATTTAAATCGACCGTTTTATCACAACGTAGCCTCTTCCTTGTGGAAGAGAGCAAGGGGTTGGTTGTTTGCTCTTTAAAATGAAGCGGTTTCGTCTCGTTGCTCTCTACCTACCGTAGAGTCAAAGGGGACACCTCATTGGGGTGCCAGGGGTCTCCAGTGACTTCCCCGAGGAGACGTCGCCTCTGCAAGATGGGAAAATAGTAATTTCCACCAAATTCATGAAACAGACTATGAAAGATATCCGATCAGCAATCAATCCATCCAGTTATACTCAACACCGCATGAAGGTCGATGTCCCGTTCCTCTCTCACTCACACCCCTCAAGAGCCAAAAACAGTGTTTTTAATTTTAATTTTTTTCGGCAGCTTAACACTATTTTATCTGACTGGAAAAATATAAATAAGAAGACAATTGATACTATTAAAAATATTTTTTAATATTGTTTAGATCCAACTTCAAACACAAATTTAAAAAAAAAATATTTTGTCTTAGAAACACGGAACAGGCTCGAATAAATCTCAAACGTTCCTCTTAAAACACAAATGGTTGTGAATATTTTTCAGATTTTTTCAACAACTCGGCTGCAGTTATAAAATAAAAAACATTTCCCCCCCTTTAATTCACCTTGAATTAAAATATACTTTGAAAATCACTGCAAGAGTTCTGTGCATTTATTTTAGTGTTTATTATACATTTGTATACATTCTTCCGTGTTCGCGTTTGTGACAGGCTCTCTCTCAGTCACCGTCGAGAAAATGGTATCCCTGAAGGATCGGTTTTGAGTGTCACTCTTCTCTTTTTGCCATTGCCAAAAAATGGTATAGCATTGCCTGTGCGAAAATCTGTAAAATCAACGTTGTTTGTGAATGATTGTACCCTCTTTTGTTCGTCTAGTAGCATCAGTGTGTTCCAGAAGCAACTTCCAACTGGTGCTCAACAAGCTCCACGAATGGAGCACGTCAACAGCACGGTTTAACTACTACTCGGTCTCTACTACTAATCTACTGGTGTACATTTCTGCAGGATAAACCATTTGCATAGCAATACAGACCTTTACTTGGGAAAAAATCGGCTTCCGATTGCGTAGGCTTCCGAGGTCGGAATTTGTATCATGTAGGCTCTCCGGGATGAGCCGCGTCTCTGTAGTAGGCTGACGTTTCGGCCAACATGATTTTTTTGTTATTTAAGGTTGCATCAACATCTAGGTCATTAGCGATCTCTATTGGAGTTAACGTTATAGTAACTATGAGGATGAAATGATATGATTAGGGGTGAAAGGAAGAACACAAATATAATCATGTCCGAGGTGGGACTCGAACCCGCGACCCTTTGGTCCGAGATCACTAGGACACTACTGCCTTAGCGATCTCGCCAACCGGATCGGCAGCGAACATGTGTTCTTAGGTCACAAGCATGAACTAAAAAAATCATTTTGTTGAATGTGAAATACCTACTGGTTGTGGAAACAGTAATATGTATTAATATCATGAATTTCCATTACACCCACTGATTACAATTTCAATTTAACAGACAACAGTTCTGATTAAAAGTTTCATTTGGAATTACAATAAGTAAATAATTCGTGTATTGGGATGGGCAGTGCTTAGTTCATGAACACCTACATGTAGGCCTGCTTAAGAGTCACCAGTAATGATAATTATTTAATATTCCATGAAAAAAGTTGTTAATATATTAAAAAATCACCAAACATTATAAATTAATGAAAAGTTCTGTTAAAAAATTATTTTCTTTATCAAATTTCTTTAAATTTATGTTAGTATTAATGTTCGTTATTCATTTTTTACAAAAACCTTGCACAAAAATAACATGTTTTTGTTAAACACAAAATAGATACTAATTGATGATGAATGATGATAGATTATCAATTTGTGTACTAACGTTAAACTCTAAAAGGTCATAAATATATAGTTAATGTTAATAGTAATTAAAAGTCAACACGAATTTCAATATTCATATAATACCAGGAGATGAGAATTCTTATTTTCTTACTAATACATGTACCAACATTATTCATTATTGTGCCCATTACCATTCTGTAAATGAGAGCACGTAAATTTAAATGAATGACTTGAAATCATAGTCCTATGCCAGATTTTGTCCAAAAGTGATACGTAAAACTCTGAGTGGCCTGCAGGCTTAAAATTAGTGTTCCTGTAAAGTGTTAGTTTGGCATACAGAAGGGTTTTACAGTAATTTCAGATATCGAATCTAAATAGTTTAAACTTCGAGTTCCATTTTCCCTTACAAATGATTTTGAGAATAAAATGGTGTAGGACTGTTTTCCCCTGAACCCTTAAATGCATGCTCAAATTCTGCGAATTGATTGATTGATTTTTCTTGTTTCCGGGCGCATCAACTGCTGTGGTCATTAGTCCCGTGAGTGTAGTGTATGTTTTTTCTAGGGAGATGGCGGTGATGTTCCGCCGCTGGATGGCGAGATCCGGCGCCGACCTACCGTCGGCTAACGGTTTTTCCCATTAACCAGGACTCTCCCACCAGCGGGGCACCACCCCAGCCGGGAGAAGCTCTAAACTCCAACCGGTCTCCCGGAATATGTGGTAGTGTAGTGCATGTTAGTGTAAGTGTGTATGTGTAAGGGGAGAGGTTAGGACAAGGAAGAGGAAGGACAGATCGCGCGCGGTCCGTGGCCCGTTTGGTTGGGTACTGCTCCGGCATTCGCCTGGTGTTGATCGGAGAAACCACGGAAAACTACCGATCACAGCAGCCGGCCGCTAGAATTCACCTCCAGACGGCGCTGAATTCGACCTAGCTGAAAAGTTAGTGTCAAAAATCCTGCCGCCGTCAGGAGTCTATCCTAGGACCTCCCGGTCAGAGGTGCTGCAGTGACATCCGTTGATGCACTGAGCTACCGCTTCCGGTCAAATTTAGCGAAATTAATGCATACTCATTCACAAGTATAATTAGCAAAATAACTGAAGAAGAATAACTCAACCACTGCAGATCTGAACTGGCACTGACAGTGGGTGTGGTGTGATTACTACACCGAATGTGGAAACACATATGTTCAAGTAATAATGAAAGTTCGGGGAAAAAGTTTTTGCTGTTTGAGAACACTCACACAAGTTAGGTTAGGTTAAGTCAGTAAGGTTATCGCCTAATGAAGTAATCCTTCACAGGCCAATACATATAATTGAGTTCAAAAGTGAAAATTTTTTATGGTTTCAGCTAATGACAATTTCAGAGAGAATCGTGAAAGATTTTCGCTAGAATTTTTTTCAGAGAATTAATTCACTGGTTTTGCAATCTAGGCGGGCACATCATTTACACATACTTTCGAATCCATCGTGAACACAAGTACATTCCAGTGCGAGCTCAAGCGTACATTTATTTGGCCCTAAGTACACAATTTGTACACACATACATATAGTAACAAGCTCTTGTGCACATCTTGTACATTGCAAATATGACATCATGCGCACTTCGTGTAAATTTCGGGCAAACATCTCGCATACTTTTAAAAGTTAGTAATTGCGCTGCGCAATTTTTTGAATGTGTCCAAAAAAAAGTATGCCCTTTGGGAATGAACACGTTGAGTTACACTCACGTCCTCTTACACGTGTTAGAGTAAGTAATTTTCTAAAATATATATAGTAAATTACTTCCTCTAACACGTTGAGTTGTCATATTCCGTGTTTAAAGGTTTTCCGCCGCTGATTTGATGCTAGCGCCAAACCCATTCAGCCGATTTTATACGAAATACATTTTTCCTCGATCGATTTAAAGAAACT